>JADNYJ010000067.1:0-196014 GCA_015501075.1 Gymnopilus junonius | reverse complement strand
TCAGCGTCAACACTGCAGCAAAGCCGATGACTTCGACGATGTCGTATAGCAGAGAAGGTGGAAATTACGGTCACTGTGAGCTGAACGGGTAAAACCTTCCCGGCAGCCGTGAGAGATCAAAGTCCCAAACAAGAACAAATTAACCATGGGATTCCATCAATTATCCATGACCCAGTGCCCACCACGATTTACTAGGTTAAACTCATTGCATACTAAATTTTTGGAACAATATCTGGCAGTAAACTTTAGGCTGAATTAGCCCTCATGGCGAGCCTTCGAAACTCAGGTAGACGAGAAATTGAATTCCACTTTCTCGAAGGTATCTTGCATTCTATTCAATTTGCCTACATACTTAGAAGCATATGGATCGCGATTTTGTCTATGCCGATCCCCATTGTGGGTCCTTCGATTCAAACGTGGATTGCTAATTTCCAGCCGGGGTTCATTCGCGAAAAGCATCTCCTCAATAATAGCCACAATTTGGCAATGAGGCGACCAGGAAATCCTTTTTACTCCTCGATCGACGCAGGCAGGCCGCATATCGTAAGCCTCTACAGGGTTATTGACGAAATTTTCGACCCGGACGAGCAATTCCCTAGAGGAGATGTGTCACACAGTGGCGACAATAGATGCGCTGTCCAGACATATAAAAGGGCCCGCCCTCCCTTGAGAAGACCTGCCCACATCCCTTTACCTCATCTCTAGTGATAACGATAGTCTAGCTTTGACTTCTGCAACGCCGTGTATAGATGTCCACCACAGGCTCAGCAGTACCAAACCAGGCGCTTGACTTGAAGGCCAGTCGGTTGTTATGCATACGTGCCATCCTGTGGACTCAGTTGGAGGCCTTTCCCTTTTATGCAGGACAGTCCACAGGATTCTCCTCAGGGCTTGGGGAGCTCACGGAGCTCCGTCACATCACGAAGGTAAGAAAGTCCGGATGGAGCTGACTGCAACCCTGGTTATTCAGCTTTCTCTCAGTCCTAGTGACGATATGAATATTATGATGGAAGAAAAATTAGAACTTTCTGATACGTAGGTTCTGTGGAAACTGATATCATCAACGCTAAGCGCTAATCTTTAATTATCATCAGTAACGCGGGCCTTTTCGATTGAAAATCACTCCGACAGGCACGCTTGATTTATTGCCTTCGTGATAACTTAGAATAACAAGCCCAAAAAGTGACCGCCACCGAATACCGGTGATCCCTCACAAGCGGAGGGACCTTCTTCGTAAGTCCGTTCTGAACATTTTTCGAGGACGATTTACTAAATAGTAAATTCCCCAGATTGTATGTCCACCTTCCAGTCTAGGCCTCGTAGACGTCATTTCTGATCCTCCGGTAGACCACTCCGCCTCGAAGAAAATCCGGAATGTCCGTTTTTTGCCCCGTGTCATTGTAAAAAGGTCTCTGACGATGATGGAATTTAATTTTCATCGTAATATGTATAGACTGGTCAGCTTGCCAGCCGATGATAAGGATCCTTCCACGTCGGGAAAGTCTTCCACCAAAAAACACTCGCGAACAAATACCTTCGGAGCGCCCGTTGCAGATGGTACGTTGGTTATATGTCTAACATGAGAAAGAAGAACCTGATGGTAAGATTGGTCATAGTCTTGGAAGACCGTTCGAAAGCTCGCAAGGGAAGCAATCTTCGATCTGTGGATTCTGCAACAGAAACTGAACAATAAATGGCGAACCTATTTTCTAAATCGAAGCAGTGGCAATATTGAATGTTCTTGCTTGAAATTTTCTCTGTTGTTGAAGTGCTATCCAGCTGTGCTTGGATTGTAACACTAGTAGAAAGGAGTGCATGTATACCAGTAATTTGCATGGAATGCTAGTAAATGTAAACTTTTGTCCATGTAAGGATGCAAAAGTTAAGGACAGGGCCTCGGTGATCAACGAAGAGGGTGGCAGTGCTTGCTTGCTTACATAACCATATGGTACCACCAAAGGCGAACAATCAGTTTAACACACTCCGAGCTCCTTCCTAATGGCGCGTTTTCAAGGCATACGACAGCGACACCAGCAGCGGCGATGAGGAGCAGGAGAAACAATCGATGTCGAAATTCCGGAGAAGGGTTCGAATCGGGTGTCCAGCGACGTCGAATCTCACCGTTTCTGAGCGAAGGATCGACGAGTTCCAGTTCTTCGTCTTCGGACATGGGATGAACAGGAGCTGATTTCATCATCATCTCGGAGGCACAAAAATCCAAATCAAGGGATCAGGATCAGAACACGCTCGTCGAGGTGAAAATGAAGATATTCGTTATGCGCACGAAATCAACATGCGCGTTCCTTCAGCGTCTTCTTCGTCACTATCCCCTCCAAGGATACGTCCAATGGGAGATCCGAATATCATACCATGGGCTCAGCATGTGGGTGTGGACGCCCAGAAAATGCATGTAATGCAAACATCATTATTTCGTATGGAAGAAGAAGCCGCCGCTCTGAAGGCTGCCAGCGAGGCAACGAAACCTAGGAAGACAAATATTCGACTGATTGCTGGAAGCGAGGGTGCCACAGAAAGCATGGTCGTGAATCTGACGGAGACGGTTTGAGGTTTGATTCTAGAGAGGCACGTCTATTGTCGCAGTCCACACGCCAATCATTGACTTTATTGAACACTTATGCAGCGGGCTTCGTTTGCTCAAACATCGAGCCACCTGTATTTCGCCCCACTCGAAAATATGCACGCGTTGCTATTGCTTCTTCAATTGCCAATGAAAATGAAGGAGCTTATTTGATGCGGGTTTGCTATGGGAAGGTCTTTTAGAGTAGGCTGGGGCCCCTCTGGGCAGCTTGGTCCCTTAGGAAGCATATGTGGTCCAACGTCTACACGTAGGTTTTTCTCAGACTACACCGTATCTGTTGTTAACGTCATTTAGGTATACACCCGCTAACACATCTATAGTCACCTCACGAAAGCGATGCCAAGTCTAGCTTCTTCCCGATCTGACCCCAATGCCACTACTTCCTCTTCCTCCACGCCTTCTGCGCTATCCGCCAAACTGCTTCAGCACCATTTAAGTCATACCACTATATCTCCAGATGAGTGTGGCATTCCATCGGCTCTTCCCACTTCGCCTTCATACCCCTCCCCTGCTGTTTCAAGGAATATCAATAGTGCTCCTCCGACATCCAGTGAACCTCTGAATTTCACCTCTTTCTTATCACTTTTCCCATCTATCGACGCATCAAGCCCTGCACCGGTCTTTCGCTTGGGAAGTGCACTCTTTGATCCTGTTGACCTTCGCTTAGGCCGGTCAAAACGAAATGGTCTCGATAGTGGAACCTCAATTACGCCAGATATCAGGAATCGCGTCAGCACATTAAGAAGAAAGGCTGCTCTAAGCAAATGGTTGGAGGATGTCGTTAAACCCAACGTCGATGGCGATTTGCGTATGCAAACAAACAAATGGTTTCAAAAGATTTTCTATTTTTGGCATTGTATGCCATGTTCGATATCTCTGATAATGTTCTAGTTGCATATACCGCTGCTGATGCCGCTTTCACACATCTCACTGGCCATCAAATCAGCCAAGCAAGCGCAAGTGCCGCAGATGGCGGGTACATCAAGCTCTCAACACTTATCAGCCAAGCTGGAGGCGACGACCTTTTCAAAGATTATATTCTCTCACAGCTTGAGATTTGGAAATCGGAGAAGCTTTCTCCTGGCTCCAATGCTGCTCTAACAAGCTCGCCAAATGGACTCGTTGGACGAAGCGTGTGGAGAGTATACAAACTTCTTAGTGGTCTAATCCAATACGAGGGGCCGGATACTCGCGCAGGTGATGACATATTCACCGGGTTAGACTGGAAACGCGTGTTTGGACTGTGTCTATGGTACGGAACGAGCGTAGATGCGTCGGTGTCCGATGTTGTAAAAGTGTATGAAAGCATACTCGAAGAGTCTCAAGAATCCGATGTTTCACGGCCTGTACCGAAGTGGATAGCCAGTAAACCAAAGAAAGGACTCTCTTCGTCTTTAGGTTCTTCGCCACTAGGCCTCTTTGCTGCAGCACAGCAAACTCAACCGGAAGATCCTCTCTACATACTTATCAAGTTGCATGCGGACCCTGCCCTATCGCTATCAAAGGCCCTCAACCCACTTTCGTTTGCACCCACAGGGCTAGATTGGGGCATTGGGATGTGTTGGCATCTTTACATCATCCTGTCGCGCGTCATGCGAATCCGAGACTTTGCTGACCGTGGCAACCGTGGCATACGGCCCACTACGCGCAGACCCGGAGGAAGCCTCGTCAATGGATTTGGGGGAAGTGACCGAGACGATAGCAGCACTGATGGCTTGTCGAATCAAGGCGATGATAGCTTCCCGCCAGAGGGTCACAGTCCTTCAGCAGACCTATTAACTACAGGCTATGCCTTCATATTGGAAAGTTGGGGCATGCTGCAGGAAGCTGCGTTTGTACTGATGCACCTGGAAGGAAGCGCGGGGTGGGTTGCCTTTTCCTTATCCTGTCATCTAGTCTGAAGTCTTGTTTGATACAGGAGAGCAAAGGCTTTGAAAGAATTGTTAGCAAGGTCTGCACCCAACCTTGATGACTGGATGACGCGTGGCCTGGTTGGCAGCTTGAAATTACCAATGTACTGGGTTGATGAAGCAAAGGTGCGTATTTTCTGTAGGAGATAATTAATAAGTATTGAAGCAACATTCACCTCTTATTGTCAGGCTACGTACGAGCTCGATCAGGGGAACATATACACGGCCTACGAACTATACATTTCGGCTCAATTATTTAATGCCGCCCATAATCTGGCGCTGTTGGACCTTGCTCCAGACGCCGTGATCAGAAAAGATTTGGGCCTCTTGCGCAATCTGTTTGCTCCCTTTGATATGGTCGGTAGGAGGGACAAAGTTGAGAATTGGTTTGTGAGGGGCAAGGTGAGACTGATTTCTTTGTTTTGAGCGCCATCGGCCAACAACCATTTACCAGGTTTTCTTGGACTATATGGAAATTATGACTAAACTTCCAAAGTTATTGAACGAGGTCGCTGCCGAAAACGAAGAGCGGCCAAGTATCCCAGATGCCACACAAGAAGCGGCCATGGACGAGTTATCAAAGCGTGCTCTTAAAACCATATCCCTACTACCCGATATCCTTCATAGGAGTCGCCAAGTAGACCCGCGTCATCCCGCTGCACTGGAAGAGATGTCGAAAGACCTGCTGAAACTCGTTGAAAGGGTGAAACCTCTTCTCTTGGTGCGTTTCCTTTGTTAGATGTCCTGAAAGCAGCACAGTAATAATAAAATTATCAGACGCGCATTCAACCTCCGACAATTAGCGTCTTTGATGGGGCCACCAAAATCAATCTTGTTCGAGGGATTGGCTATGCCCGGTTCTTACAAAGCATCGAAGCTTAAAATAAGGGATGACTGCTCATTGCACCTCGTTGCTTCGTTGTGTGACCATTTTGCTTAGAGTTCTTTGCTTTCGTCTCAGGATATCAGATCTATTTGTACACTGAATACATTGTAATGCCCTGGGCCCGCCCAGGCCCCTTTCTTTTTCTGTCGCTCAAATACACCTGAAACAACCCAGATAAGATGAATAACTACCCACGAGTAAAGCGAAGAAGATAAAGCGAAGAAGACCATCAGAAAGATAATATAGCTAGCATGGAAAGTCGTAATAAGCATGATTTGAAGTTTGACTCTTGAAGACCCTTATTCATAAACCTTGGCCCAATTGAATTGGAAGTAGGCGTTGACGAATGCCGATGGATTATTATTGACATAGTCTGCATGGCACCCCTCAGGAAACAGGGAAACGAACATAGTTGGAATATAATGGCTCACCGACGCAAGATGAGGGGCAACCTGAGGCTGCATAGACGCTCGAGGAACCGGCCCAATCACCACCTCCCGTTAAATTAGGTTAGATCCCTACATAAACGTATGTGGTTGGCACTTACAAAAAGTCACTGAAATGGTGAGGTCGATCATTGCCAAACTATTCCATGACATGCGGAGCACTTACAGTCAAAGATAATATTATGGGGCCCGAACATAGAAGAAATTGGACATGAAGTACTTGGAAAATAGGCGACTGGGGTACCCTATTAGTTTAGAATAATAAGAACACCGGCTTTGGAGAGGCAACGAAATTTGTATGTATTACACACCCAGTTACCAGTGTTCACCGACGATGCGCCGCTCGTTACATCAGATGGGATACCAGACTGGGCCCTTGACCAAAACCAAACATTAATGAATGAGGTTGTTCTCTCAACGGCATACCTATCGAGAAAAATAATTCAGCTAGCATTCAGCCTGATCCCGCATAAACCAACTTGCCATCCACCACCATTTGAATTGAAGGTCGGTCCGTAGCTCCTTGAGTCGGGGTCTTTTACACCACAGCCAGAGTTACTATTGACATTTGCATCACAGTTAGTCTGAAGCGTAGAGCTATATGCGATCAGAGGAACATTGATTAGTCGAGCGCCAAGTTATGCCATATCATATATGCAGAAGAGCTTACCCTGTTTGAGAACGAGAGGAAGGCATGGTGCATCCTACCACATACACATCTTAGGCCGGAACAACTTCCAAAGGCTTATAGATGCATACCTGATCCGGTGTGTAAGGTAATTTGATCAGGACCTTGGTCATTGACTCCCTCCAAGATATCGATCTCTCCCTGAAACGGATTATTACGCCTCAAGGAGATAGCATAAAACCTTGAACTGACCTCATTCGGCCAGTCAGCACCGACAGTCCAGACAGCAGGCCAAGTCCTACGCCTCTATTAGAGAACGCCTGGAAAACTGTATGTCTACCTACCCGCATCCTTGAGGCATGTGCTGAATGTTAAAGCTGTGGGTAGCAATTAATATACACTTTCAGTGCGGCCTGTAGAAAGCCTTACACCATCACAGAAGTCGTGTATTGCTTATTCGATTGCATTCTCACAGAATTTCTGCCAGGTCCAGAAGCACTCAAGACGGTCTTATAATCGGCGCGCATAATAAATGTGTTGCCGGAAGCAAAGGTCAAATTCTGAGCAACTGCAGTGGCAGCGTTGACGTAGTTCCTGTCCATCATTACCGAAGAAGGTAAGAATGACAAGCCAATCAGACAGATATACGCCACTTACACACGGCCATTCGTTGGATCTGCGATAGCCTCGACAGTAAAGGAGCTGAGAAAATCAGAGCCAACATGGCTATCAACTAGGGAATAAGTCGCTGCTAGGGCGGAGGTAGAAAGATACGCCACAATAGCCGTCTTGAGAAGAGATGACATGTTGGCTCTGATGGGCAATCTATCACGGCGATGTTGTGATAAACCTGGCTCCGAAAGCTTGAGGTAGGTCGCTGGCGACTACGAATAGTAGTACTCGACCTTAAATACCCCTCCGCAATATGCTTTCTTCCTGGCGTATTTTTTTCTGTCTGTCCTCCTGAAAGCAGGCCACGAGTATCACTGTCAGGATGTCGCGTCAGCTATCTACTGCCATGTGGAGAAGAAATACTGACAGCCTTAAATTGCCTGTCATCTGATGGTTTACCTCTGTAAAGGACCATTCAGGCTACTGACAGAACCGATTCTGGGAACATGGAAGAACAACGGCCAATTTAGAGTCTAGGTACCGAGGATAATCGGACTCAAAGTCAGCAAGCAGTAAGGGAGGTTACTCCGACGAAGACACCTAGTATAAAATACTCGGAAAAGGATGTGTGGAAAACTAAGATCAGGAGTCCAAACAGTGGGCCGGATTCCGAATTAGAGCCAAGAAATATATTGACTTTTGTAGCACAAGGTTCTAGAATCAACAAAAAGGCAGCCGGAATCTGTATCACAAAATAGCATTCCGGGAAACCGTGGAACGTAGCGGTGAGCCATGCTGAATCCACAGAGCAGAAAAAATTCCCATGGGAAGAAAATCAACAAGGGGTACGAGCCGCACGCGAGAGTCTCCAGCATGTATACAATCTTTTCTCCGTGGACCGCTTTGAGAAGTAAAAACTGTCTCTGCAACTCCTGTCCAAAGATTTAGTAGGTCATCATGATTCATGTTAGTTTTGCTGTTATCTCCCATGTATGAAGTAACCTATGACGGTGGTCGCAATAGCGCATCTATATCCAGCACGGATGTTTTCAAAAAGCCTTTTCAGATAGTCTGCCGTAGTGTAGCACGAGTTACTGGCAAACTTAACCGTATGGCCCCTCTTGGTACGATGTGCGCGAGTCAAGCAGCCAAGCTGGGGACGACCTTTCCTGATAACTCTGGTAGTAGATAATATTAGGTTATCCAAGATTAGACTCTACAGTTATCACAGCGTATCGGAGACTCGGAGAACGTGGTTAATGGAAGAGACCAAGTTTAGGCATTGAACTTGTTTGTCTCCGTTTGACGTTGTTACCAGTTTCACGGGAGCACATGCGACCTTGATGGGGACAATTCATTTCTATTTCGAGGCGAAAGGAGTCATCGATACCGTATGTACCCATAAATCAGGACCTCAGTTGATGAATCAAAGAAAAGTGTTTTGCTTGAGAATTTATATCAATTGGTAGACCTATAGGGGCTTCTAGAAATTTGGATTACATACACTTTATCAATAATTCCGGGTCACTAGTTAATCAAATGATCAAGTAGTCCAGGAAACCAAAAGAATATGTGGCGATGCGTGCAGGTCCAGACAATGATGTTTATTAGCATAAGTCCGTACAAAGAAAGATCCGGGATTGAGAAGAATGTGAAGCAACAGACGTTGACGATACAGGGGAATTGAATGATACATAAGTCCATGCAGCATGACACAACTTTGTGAGAAGAAGAAATGACCGTGAAATAAAATAAAAAAACAAGACGAAAGCAAAAAAAAACTTATGCTACTGGTAATATAAGGCAGTCCGGCCACGTAAATAAATAAATAAGTAGACAGATTGAGGAAGGTTCTAGTCAATATTGCGTCCGCATTGCAAGAGGAATGCGGCCGTTACGACAGAATCGAGTAGACCGAGTTGGATTGCATCAGACGACATGTCGAGTTGGATCGCCCCATTTTTTCTGGTAATCTTGACCAGGAGAATGGGATTTTTTGGCACTCCCACGTACATCTGAAGGGATATCAAGATAATTTCCAGTAAATCGAAAGCAAACAAGAAAACACTTTGCGACCTACGTTGATAGATTTTCCTCGTGGCGCCCAATTATATTCTATGTCTCTGACAGTCATCGCTCTAGAGCTGGAGCACATTAAAATTTCAACCTTGTTGCCAATGCATGTAAAAATTTGCGAACCTTTTATCACCGCTCAAGCCTAGCCAGGTTCCAACAGGCTGCTTAGACAAGAGGCCTCGAATCTCGATCAATGGACGGGATTTCCACTCGATGAGAGATATGTTGCTCCCGTCTGCCTTCTTGATTACAGTGTAGCCCGGCACGTCTTTATCAGTTACTACTTGATATAACTGTTGACCTTGTGGACCAACGACGACACAATTCATGACATCGGGATGGAACGAGGAAAAGTAGAATGATGAATATGAGCACGTCGGATCGGATGGGTAAGGGAGGGCGCCAAAGGTTGGAGAGACACTGGATCCACCTTGACCGCTCTCAGTCCAGCTGCCAAATGGGTGATTCATATGCATGACGTTCGAAGAAGCTTTACGTATGAGAAAAAGAAAAGGCGAGAAGGAGAAACTTCGAGGGACTAGATGATTTGAAGAAACGGCGCTTAATGAAAGCATTTATATGAGATCGGCGTCCCCTATAGCATATAATAAAGCCCGCTGACGCAGCTCAATAGCGCAGCGCAAGCTTAGCGGAACGATATTGAAAGGGCTTCAAGGCCTTCATCCCTTTCCTAAACATAGTCAGAGAGGAACGTCAACGAGTTCATGCTCCATTGCTCGTTTTCCAACTAGTCCAGTTAATCCTCCGCCATTTCTAATGCCGGTGCCAGCGCAAGGCAGCTTTTAATGCAAGTATCTTCGGTAAGCCACAATTACCAGGTATCTTTACTTTGCAAGAAAATATCACGGCAGCATTGGGCTGTGCAAATCATTGGTTTCGTCTGCGGATACTCGAACCGTAATCTGAGCAATCGGCAAAACAAGAGATCGGGTTGGCTGCAGAATGTCATAGCAAGCGCTGGACCGCTATGCTGGCCATAATGTAGTTAGACATATCGCAGCATGTCAAGGCTGAAGATGGAGCCCAAACATCGGCGAAAAGAAACGAACGAGAGACATCGGCTAGCAGAATCTTCCAAACAAATTTCGTGGTTCGAAAGTTTAGATAGTGTCTCATCCAAGAAAGTATATGGGTCCTCACAGTGATGCTAGAGAATGATAAATGCAAAGATAACTGAGTTAAACGATCAAGCTTCAAGCACAGGGGGGCATCATTCTCGTGAGGTACATGCAGAGTCAAGGTAGTAGCTCACCTTCCAGATCTCGCGGAGAGGTGATCGGTGGCGGTGTGTCGGCGTCATAATCGGGATTTCTCGGCTGTTGCCTGATATTCATTGGGCCCATTCGATAAGATTTATTTGGTCATACCTGAGCTGTCAACGCTGAGCTGACCGAAGGGATTTACCTTGATTTACTCAAACACAGTTGACTAGCCAGGTATAAGGACATTGAGCAAATACTAAATGCGTCATTGACGTTAATCAGGTATTTTCGTAGAACTCGTTCAGGTTATTCACAACAAAGATAGCAGTTACACTGAGTCATTGCGATGATATGCTATTGAAGGGATGCCCAAAGTAATTATTAAAACATAGAAAGAGAATCGAGGAGGCCAGAAAACATGATGTGTAGTACAATAGCCTAATCTGGACACCTTGTTCCAAGTGTAAAGACAGCTTCACTTCAGACAGAACGTCTACATGGCATATCTATGACGGGAGGCGGGTGTTGATCAGAAAGCAATTCGAACCCCGACGAAAATAATACGCACTTCCTCGTCCATTCCCTTGCTGTTGCTTCATAACGAGTGCGATCAGTCTTGTAAAGATGCGCAATGTCGGGTACCAGAGGATCATCAGGGTTGGGATCCGTCAGCATCGAACAGATGGACAACAGCACTAAAACATTGTATCATGATTAAACTTGAAATAACGGAAGCGCGGGCGACTGTTCTCACCCTTCGAGATGGTTAGAGCTGGCGACCATTGGTCTCTCAGGATATCCAAACAAATCGATCCATTGGCGTTGATGTTGGGGTGGTAAATCTTGGTCGTAAAGCTGACCTTAGGAGGTTTGAAGGGATAGTCGGTGGGGAAAGTGATTGACAAGAAAAAGACGCCGCCAGCATAAGGAGAGTCGCCCTTAAACAGCAAATCCGTCGCAATTAGTCTCCATGACAAATGCATAGTCAAGCATAGAAAACGTACGGGTCCCATAATCGTCGCTTGCCATTGGAACATGTTATCGCCCGTAGGACCTGCACTGCACGATGAGGGGGGATCGCGGCCGAGATCAATCAATTCCTACACAGCAAAGATATGTCAGCCTCCTGTCAGGCGCCTGCGGCGTCCCCACGGGCCCAAGCCCTTGCGCGCGCATGAGGGACTCAACTTACCTTGTTAATGCGCTTGAGAGCCATTGCAGATGCAAAACTTCAGAGACTGAAGGGTAAGAAACTTGAGCGGGAATTGGATCGCACAAGATCAAGTATACGATGTGAGATGATTGAGTTTGAAGACGAGTAAAAGACGGCGATTTGTATGAGATGCAGATTGTTTGAAGGAGCAAATCAGGGCCTGCAATACAGAGTAATAAAAATTTAAAAACTGACCAGTAAAACAGGAATGAATGAAGATGGCGACCAGCTGGTGGTGGTCAAGGGATAAGAGTGTAATGCCTTTGTTTGGTCTCTATTTTGTTAGATACTCGGCTTAGTCAGCTCTGCTTTGTACTTTTACCTCCACACAGCCTTATCGAGACACCTCTTCTGGCAAGTTCTAGTCTAATGAGTGTGTGTCCAGACATGACTTGGAAGACAGATGACATTCTTGTTCTCGAAAAAAGCGGCTGAGAGCACCGAAACCGAAATGTTTCCAGTGCTAAATTCTCTTAACGAGTCCTCGAAAGATCCTGTCTTGATCTGGTCCTTACATGCCAGCACTTCCGAGTCAGAAGGCCGCCTTTGCGAGTCAGCTGGTGTCCTCGGCCTACATGTCCCCGCACCGAGGTATCGTGACAATCACACTGACTCTTATTGCTGCAGTTTGAATGAGGACGGCATCATGCGAGAGTTTCCACGAGTACCACGATTTCAATCCAGGATTCGGTAAGAGTCTATTTCCGATTTCTTCGAAATCCTATTAATTCCTTTATTATAGAAGATTTCTCTTTACGCACTTGAAGTGCCGACATTAAAACATGTTGATGCAGCGAATTCAGATGTGTTGATTGATGATCAACCAGGCCTCAGGGTGTTACTCAAATAAACTCATTACTGACTAATATTTTTACCAGGTTCTTCTTGAAAACTTGGAGAACTCGCTTCCCGACTCGTCTCGCGCAACGAGAGGATACAGCGACGGTAGCAAACCCTCCTTTGGTTGGCTGACCTGGGAAGATACAGGGGAACTCGGACTCACACACGGATACCTATTCCGAGTAAAACAACGTTGCATTCGAAGAATTTTATGATTTACTATGCGCTATGCAACCAAAGGAAAAAGACAAGAAATAAGAATAGAATGTAGGGTATATGGCAAAATGTGCTGGAACGAAAGAAAAATGACCAATACCGCAAGCCCACTGAACTACGGCCGAAGTATGCGTAGCACAGCCCAAAGGTGCGTTGATCATTGGTCTCGGAATCAAAGGATACGAAACAATGCAAAACACAATGGATGGCAGGAATTGGACTGGTGTGGGAGGGTACAGGGTGGCGCAAAGAGTAAACTCCTGGTCAAAATCTAGCCCCATACTTACGTACACACTCGTGTGTACCGTAAAATTTTCGAAGTTTGTTTTTGGGGTATTTGAGTATTTTCAAGAGGGGACGGATGAAATCGGATGAGTCTACAGACAAGGAAAACGAAAATAAACATGTAAAGGGGGAGAGTGAATATAGAAAAAAATAAACAGCACTTACTCCAAAGATCAAGCAACAGCAGTCCGATACCAGTCCTTTCCTGAATACCAAATCAGAACAAAAGAGGCAGAGGAACCTAAAAGAAGAAAAGATACATGGTCTACTTCCTCGAAAATGGATGCCATCACAAGCAGCCCTCGACCTCGCCAATCCACGCGCCCCGACAACTCGACAAGAACCCTATCAAAATACGCAGATTAAGAACAAACACACCTGACAAAAATCCAACCAGATCCTGAAACCGACCAAGAGAAAACATTACTGCGACCAGACCATTCCCATCCCAAAACAAAGGATAGAGCCCTAAGCGGCTCCATCCTCATCATCCCCATCATCATCCTCATCTTCATCATCGCTCAAAATCAAAACACCCGCATCGTGACGGCTAACAGGCCATCGTGCGATTTGAAACTGGGTCATCATTGTTGACTTCTCAGTCATCGAGGAATGACTACTGGTCCTACTCCCGATGCCAGAGGACGAAACCGAGTTGAAATTCAGCTCCGTTTTCTTCGCTTGGGCGATGACTGAGGGCGATGAAGCCATATTATCATCAGATAGTGCTGCAGTCTTGTTTGCTTCCTCGAATAACCTATATGGGAACAGCAACATGGAAAAAGAAAACGCCGCCCAAGACAAAATGGAAATCAATTAAGGATATTAGCATTCCGCCACATAATCATCAATCAATGCTCCCCCTGGACATGCGGATTAGGTGGGAAGACAAACGCACCAGCTCTTCTCTTTCATAATCTTCAAAATGCGGTCTTTCTCTTCCTTAGAACGTGCTTGCGTAAGCCTTGCCATGAGCGCCTTGCTTTCGGCAATGTGCTGTTCCAGCCTCCGTTGCTTCGCCGCCAACTCAAGCTTGTTTGCCTCTTGCCGTTGGAGCCGTGATAATTGAGTGGAAGAATGTGAGGGCGCTTCTAGTGACATCGGCACCGACGCAGGCACCGTCGGCGTACCTGGTTGGGATTTATAAGTCTCAATCGTCTGCGTGATAAAGGAGACTGCCAAATCCTCCAATGAGAAGCTGTGTGACGACATCGAAACAGTAGACGAAGCCCTAGTCGCGGCATTTTGAATAGGCGTTCCTCGTTTGCATGGGAAGCATCCGAGCGTGCTGGCATTGAATTCTCTGGCAATGGCGGCTGAGTAGCCGACGACACTGCAGACAGTGCCCTCGGCACAGACGTTGAAGTAGTTGCAGGGTCCAGTATCGGAGAGTCTGGAGCGGACTCCGAAGCCGATGTCTGTATACCACACGGTGCAAGTTTACCAGCAGCCCTAGCTTTCTGACTCTGCAAAACTTTCTTCCTCAACCGGTCTTCCATAGCCTGTTTTTCACCGAGATCCATCGCAGGCCTCACAGGTGCGGGTGCAGGCTCCGACACCACCTGAGAAGAGTGTTGGAAACTTCCACCGCCATCGGACCCATTCATGTTATGATTAGCGACTGCCGCCAGAGCCATAGGCTTCAGCACCTCACTCTTTTTAGTAGCAGCAGCCAACTCTTCCTTGCTTCTTGCAATCCTTTCCGCCAACTCCTTCTGTCTAGCCAACAACGCCTGCTTCGTCATATTCGGCTGAGACGTAGATTGGGCGGCCGCAGTCGAAATCGAGGTTATTGGGGGTACAGGGGACGGAGCTGGAACTTGTACTCTCATCGCTTTGGGCTCCGATGGAATAGGCGTGCTCCGCGCAGAACCAGATGCCGATGAGGAAGAGGAGGACGTGCCAATAATAGTGGACTGCCTATGTCCTATGTGAGCGTTCTGAAGCGTCACGGGCCTTTGTTGCCGAAGATGAATAGACCTTGGGGCTGTAGGTGGCCTCGATTGAGATTGTGCCTGCGACTGCGGATCAGTAGTAAGGTTTTGCTGTCGATGCTGGAATTGTAATTGAGGTTTCTTATGCGGAGGTCCATCTCGACCATGATGACGAGGCGATGGAGGTGATTTGTTCCGCGTTACAAATGATGAAGAGGTGAAAGGCTGGAGTTGAGGTTGAGGCTGCGATTGGGATTTCTGAGGCTGGGAAGTCGCAGCAGGGCCAGGCAGGGCAAGTACCGGTTTTGGAGGAAGCGAGTTAAATCCAACTGCCTGTTTAGGTGGAGCAGGCTGTTGGACAAGGCTTGCAAATGAAGTCAAACCCATGGTCAACGCTGGTTCGTCATCAACGTCCATGCCATTCTCGGGATCTTCGCCCTCGTCGTCGACATCAGAGGTAGACTTTGTTACAATAATGGTGCGAGGACGACCGCGGGGTCTGTACTGAACTTCTGCTGTGGTCTCCTTCTCCTCGATCTTTAGCAGAGGCGAAGTAGACGAAGCAATGGAATCACTATCACTATGGCCGTCCTTGTTCATAGATGAACCGAATGCAGTCTTATTTGTTGATTTGATACTACGTACATTGACTGGAGCTTGGGCAGTGGGAGTTGGGAAAGAGGGCTGCTGATTCCACGACGGTATCATATGATTAGAAAACGCTGACGCGAGCATTCCTGGAAAGTAAGATCCTAGAATCGGTTGGAATGGTTGTGCAAGTGCATTAAGAGGTGCTGGGAGGAGAGAAGAGTGGCTGAAAAAAGGGATAGGAGACGTTAAGAAATCACGCATCTGAGATGGCTGCTGGCTTTCCTGAACAAACATCGAAGGTGGTCCTGGAGCTTGCTGCTGTTCATGTTCTTGTTGCGACTGCTGCTGAATTGCAAGCGTCATCTCCTTCGCCTTCTTCCTTTCTTCCCTCTCTTTCGCCAGCCTAGCCTTCTTCTCCTTTTTTGTCTCCTTATGCGGAGACTGCTCCCCCACCTCCCTTGCATCACCAGCATTGGAATCTCCTTCAATCTCGCCTTCTTCGATTTCACCTACACCTGCACCTGCGCCAACACCATCAACACGGTACCACCAAACCTTGATTTGATCCTCCCTCGGCTTCCCCTTCAACTGATGAGATTTGAGCGCCAAATTGACGAGACCGAGTTTAGGACTGCCCCACGCTTTTCTCGCCAGCTCAGCTGTTGCAAATTCCACCAACGCCTTTGCACTGGGTGGATCAATGAAGAGGTGCACAGGCAACACTCCGCATGCAGACCGACTCCATTTGTATATAAACTCAACATTTCTGTGGGTCTTCGGTAATTGTTCCATGACCAATGTGCGGGCTGGGTTTGGGAGATATGTTGCATTTTGGTTTCGTTTTTTCAAGTCTGTGCCAGCTTCTTTGTTGGACTTCTCAATATGAAAAATGCCGTGCTTGCTATTTGGGTCCTGATCTGGCTGCATTCCAATAGGCTGGACAGGCTGAGGTGGAGGGGGCCTAGCTGGAGGAGGCTTAACGGAAGGAAGCTTAGTGGGAAGGGGCTTAGCAGGAAGTGAATGCTTAGGGGCAGGCGGAGGAGGTAGGGGTGGAGGTGGTTGAGCGGGCGGGAACGACACCTGCACCGGCAACGAAGACCAACGACTTGGTATGTCTTCAAGATCTTTCATGTCAATAGAATTTTCTGCCGCCATGGCCATCGACGACACCCATGAGTCGTTCGGTGAAGGTGGGGACTCGCGAGGCTCAAAGTTGTCGAATGGCCCCGCGTCATCCATAGCCTCGTAAGGAGGGAAGTCTCCGGGGTCGCCATCAGAGACTAAGTGGCTGCTGGTAGGATTCTCCGCCCAACCAGAATTTTGCAGACGAGCCTCTGCAATGGCCTGGCGCTCGGCTCGCCGCCTACGTTTTCTCGCCTTTTTCCCTACAGGCTGCGAAAGGCGATTAGCAAGGCTGAGCTGTGACGTCGGTTGCGGATGACTAGGACCAGGCATGGACATGTCTTGGCTAGTGAAACTTCCTGTCCTTTTCCTCTTCTTGGCTGGAGAAAATCGGAATAAGGCAAAGTCGTACTGGAGTGAGTAGCGACTTACTTCCGGCATAATCACTTAGGTCGGGTGAGGGAAGCCAGTCAAGGGGAGCTACGATTTGAAAGTCAGCTGCAGCCAAAAAGAAGTTTAACTTGAGACGTGCATTCGTCAATTGCGGTGCCAAATTCGGCTGTAGAACGCTTTCCCCCTGCGTATGGATCAAGCACAAACATCTCAGCAGAAGGGTATGAGGCATCATTGTTACGCGAATCGAATTCGTTGTTTCTCCTAACATGTGGATCGGGTGGCCAGGTAGCTTCGCCTGACCAAGACCGCACAGAAGGCGATCCTACATATGTTTCATTCCCAAAAAGCGCTATTTTCAAGGAAAAAGATGAGACAAGAAAACATGGTTGCAAGGGCGACAACGAACGTTGTTGTTGTTCAACAGAACTATCGGGTGTGTTTCCTGTTCGATATTGTATGTTTTGCGGCCGAGAAGACAGCTGGTAGACCACCTCATCTTCGGAGTCATCGTCAATGGCGATGGGGGAGCTTTGAGTCCCAGCACCCAAGTATACCATGATGATGATGGTGATGTGTTGAAAGAAAACTGTGAGAAACTCTGAGGTTTGTCTACTGAATCAAACGATCAACCTTCAATAAATAAACATGATTTCTACTTCCGCCATCGTTGTGCTCATCGTCTCTATTGTCCTGGGGGCGCTCTACAAACCATTAGATTCAAATGGCCTCTTTGCTACTCAGAAACCACGAGAATGGGATATCACTTCCAAAAACATCCTGCTTGTTACAGCACACCCGGATGACGAGACCATGTTCTTTGCACCTACAATCTTGAGTCTACAACGGAAGGCTGACGTTAACCTGTACCATCTCTGTCTGTCGAATGGGAACGCTGAGGGTCTTGGAGAGACGCGTAGGAGAGAGCTGGACCACAGCCTGGATATTCTTGGTATTCCGCTTACCAAAAGATGGCTCATTAACCACCCGTATGTGCTTCCAACCCCAAAGTATAGAGGCATCCAAATTGACTGTTCGCCATCTGTAGAGACCTGCAAGACAACCAGACAGCTTCTTGGAATGCTGATGTCATAGCTAGAAGCCTTGAACCTTACGTTCTCGACCTTAATGTTGACACAGTACGCCAGTCCACATTTTAGGCACCCTGCCAGATTTTGTGACTAGTCTATTCTTCCTCA
Organism: Gymnopilus junonius; assembly: GCA_015501075.1. Classification (NCBI taxonomy): domain Eukaryota; kingdom Fungi; phylum Basidiomycota; class Agaricomycetes; order Agaricales; family Galerinaceae; genus Gymnopilus; species Gymnopilus junonius. The sequence goes on along the minus strand of JADNYJ010000067.1, from coordinate 177,841 downwards.
GATCCTGACTTTCGATCAAGATGGTGTCTCCTCGCATCCTAATCACAAATCTATTCCAGAAGGTGTCAAATTACTCATTCAAAATGTCCGCGGAAAGTCGACCGCGCATCCCCGGCTATACACCCTCGTCTCCGTTTCCCTCCCTCTTAAATACATCTCCTTCGTCTCAGGGGCTCTCACAAAACTCGACATATCCAGGTACCTCTTCACCCTTCAGCTCGAGTTCCTCGTCATTCGTGTGCTGGGCATCTGGTATCCTGATCTCCTGAACCCTGCCATACCGCGTAACCCAGAAGCGCATGCAATGCCTACCTTTGTTTTGGGGTATCAAGGATATTTGAAGGCGCTCGAAGCCATGAAAGCTCACGAGAGCCAGCTTGTGTGGTTCCGGTATCTCTATGTCGCATTTTCTAGGTACATGTGGGTAAACACTTATTCTCAGGTTCACGTACAACTATGAATCATTTCCGTGCATTGTGAACGAGGAAATCAGAGGCGAAAGAATACTATATGTAATACGATTAGGTAGTATACTGAATAAACCTACTTGGACGACGTCCGCGATGTATCATTTGTACTTGAATTTGGCAGTCCAGAAAGTCCGATACTCTTCGTCCAACCCCTCAACCATGAAACAACGGACCCTTCCTTCCTTGGTAACGCCTCATGCACGAAACTTCCCATTCTTGTACCAAGGTCTTTGGAGAATGGTCTAACGTAATAACTTGCGAGCGCCCTACAAGAAGGGTAATATGTCAAATCGATTTTCAAGAATGAAATGAAGAGACATACCACACTAGACCTTGCAATAAAGGACTAATAACCTGGTCCCTTATTGTGACCCAAGCCACCTTCGCCCACTGCACGGTAATGACCTCAGAAGGTCCTCCCGTACCCACTCGGGCAATCTTCCCTTCTCCTTTCTCGTGTTCACCTTCGCGGTCACCTTCAATCTGTTCATAGCTATCCTCTGTCCCTTCAGAACCCCCTTTCTTTTTATCCCTTGTCGTTGTCACCCGCTCAACTTTCACGAAGGGCTTTACACTTCGCAAGTAACTGTACTCGAACCTCAAATCAGGTATCACTGGTAATTTCTTGGCTGAGGTGCCGGGATGGTGGTCATCATGGCGGTGTTGCTGATGATCGTGGGGGTATGCGTGCTTTCGTTCGTGAAATATAACGGGCACTGGTGCTGAAGGGATATCCGCCATTACCGTATGTTATTGCAGTCGGTGGACTAGCAGTGGATGTGGCCCGTTGGGCAAGTCCAGCCTATAGTCACGATAGCTTTCTGGATACTCACGTGACTGAACGCGTAAGGAATGCGGATTATGAGAATTTAAAGAAAACAGTCGCGACTGTTTTCTCATGATCAATGACTTGAGGGGAAACAAAACCTTTCCCCAGACTTTCGTATTTATTTATCTCATATATTCATTCTTCTGAAATGATGAAATTCACACCCGCGCCTCGAAGGCAATACTCGAGTCTCGGCAGTCTCCAGACGACTTGCAGGATCATCAAATCAACAGCGACTATGTACTTATGGCGATCCCCGAAAGCCATGGATTCGATACCCAATCATATTCCCGAGGTTCTGGCTAACGAACACCAATCATAGAGTATCAAGATGAAATCATGGTGATTAACTTGTAGATGTTCGTTTGAAAATCCTAAGTAATTTAAAATACGAACAGGGACTGATATTAATTGTCCTTGATACCGTTGCATTCGAATTTGAAACCAGTCAGCAATCAAAAAAAGCCATAGATCCTGCGACTACTTAGATTCAACGACGTGCCAGGGCCCGGAGTTTCTCGAACTCTTCTTTCCCAGCTGCACTACAAAGCTTGTGGAATCTGGATTTCTCATCGTCTATCAAGACACCAGGTCTGAACGCACACGAGATCAAGATAAGAATGGTCAAAGCATTCATCAATTATCGGACTCATCTCACCTGTCAAATTCCACTATCCGACCTTCGTCCATCACCATGACCTATGGAAATGAAGCCGGCTAGAAACGAAACCAGAAATTTGTTTACTCACTCTGTCATAGTCAATAACAGTACGTAACCTATGGGCAATGGTGATGATTGTGCTGTCTGCGAACTCCCTGCCAGCCAATCAAGGTCATGTCGGACTCCTGAGAATCGCTGGCAAAAATATACACACTCTTTAACAGTCTTGCTTATTATCTCATCCGTTGCGTAGTCCACGCTGCAAGTGATCAGTTTGTCTCCTTTGAAATCTGGCAGGAAAATTCTACCTTGCAGTTGCCTTCATCCGCCAGAGGACTTGTCAGATTTTAATATATCCAATTGACAAGGGAAACGAACCTCGTCCATGAGTAAAACCTTCGACCTACGAAGGAGCGCACGAGCCATACAGAGTAGCTGCTTCTCTCTAACAATGTAAAGTCATTAATAATGAAGCATTGCGTGTAGGGAAAAGGGGCAAACCCAGTTGAGAAATTATCTCCGAGTTCAGATACTGGGGCATCCAAATTCGAAAACACCGTTGGAGTAGTTTCTTGTGAAACCACAGAGGATGATGTGGAATCGTGAAGGAGATTGACTCGACGAAGGGCCTCGTACTGACCAAAAGCAACGACAATAAGCATAGTTGTTAAGCCAATAAACGTTGACCTTACAATCTCGGCGTCGTCGTAATCCCCAAAAACATCAAGCGCGCTGCGCAAGGTTCCGCTTAACAGGACAGGATCCTCTGGCATGATGATAAATGTGTAGTCGTAGAATGAAAGCAGGAGAAGAAACTTACGAGGAATAATAGTCAGACGCCTCCGGAGATCCGTAAGGCCCATTTTCGAAGTGTCAAGACCATCAATTAAAATCCTGCCTTCCCTTGGCTCCACGAATCGCATGAGTGCAAGCCCAAGGGTGCTCTTTCCAGATCCGGTCCGCCCAATAAGGCCGATCTAAAAATTCAAACAAATTAGAGCGAAGTAGAATAAACCAAGGTGTAAGATGACCTTCTCTCCAGGCTTGATCTCGACAGTCAATTCATGCAGGACATCAGGTAGTTCAGGCTGCAGCACGCGAGTGAATTTTAGTATTGTGGTTCCGAAAACTAAAGTGTGATTTACTGCATATCGGACAGACAGCTTCTCGAATTGTATCAAGCCAGAAGTTGGCCATGAGGCTGGTGGACGGGGCTCAATAAACTCAGGCGGCTCCGATGGGAGGTCAGAATATTCTTTAATGCGCTCCAGCGCTATCTATAAATGGATTAAGCTTTCAGATATATATCTATGAGACGACCATAATCAAGGTTTACCATGACTTGTTCAGAGTCGATCCAGCGTCTAAACTAGACGATAAAAGTAATGAGGTATTTGATTCATGAAGAGGCTTTCAGTGACTTACAAACCAATACATCTATTAAACATTGTCAGAAATCGAATAGACATAAAATGGGCAGAAAGAGAAGGATGACATACATCAAGAGTCAGAGTCGAAGCAAATGCCAGGGCTAGTCCGGCCCAAGAGGCATCGATGGATGGAGTTAAGAATGTGATTAACGCCACAAGCCCCAACAAGAACCCCGTCGACAGCTGAAAACGAACACTCAACCAGCGATGTACTAGGTCAATAACATTAGGTTCTCAGGCCACACGAAATTGGACTTCCTCACATCCTAAAGACCAATAGAAGGGGTTCATGTTCTACATATCCAAATGGGTCTGTGAAGCTCAATACGAGGTCAACATGCCACTCACCGTATCGGCGCAAATAATCATGTCCGTCAAAAATTTTGTGGGCATTCCGAAGGCACGTATGACAACCAGGCCAGAAATGGTTTCCCCATATATACCAAAAAGTGGAGAATTAGTGATTGACGCTGTTAATGAAACAACCATAAGGTTATTTTCCCATCTCTTGAAGTCTCGTCCGTTCCACTCACAGAGCCTCCGCAGATCTCGGGCCACTTGCCCAAAGACCTTCAAGGAGATCCCATCAGAGGATAATAGACCACGACATTGAAAACCTCATGCTGACCTGTGCAACTGTCCAATTCGTTGATTTTATACCAACGTGTCAAAGGTGCGGACTTACTGAAATAAACGACTGTGATAATGCAGGCAGATGCGAGAAGAAATGGCCATCCGCCAACGTAAGACAGACTGCCTATACTAATAAACAGAGACACGCCGATCATCACTGTGCGACCAAGTCCGTTGGACAGGTCGTTGTCGACAGCTGATTTTAAGAGTGAGGTGGTTCAGAACGAGGACTGTTATCTTGTACAAGTAATCAGCACTGACCCTCGAAGTCTTTTCCAAAGCGGTTAAGCAGACGGCCTCGAGAAACTGTATCATGAAATCGAATATTGGCGAAGAGCACTGCCTCCAGGAGTTCTTGATCACGATTCACGAATTGCTGAGTCTTCCACAAATGGACATGTAATCTTGAGACCTACTTTTGTGAAGAACCTTTGATGCGCGAATAGATCCGCTGACTGATGTGAATGAGTTAAGTGGTCATACAAAAGAAACACCGTCTCCTACACAAGATGACCCATCGAATAATCTTGACGAATATTTCTGAGGAGTTGAAAAATCATCATTAGCGCTCTCAAGTTTTCTTGTGCCTTTCGACTAGGCATACCAAACATGACAATCTAGAGATTAGGTTTATATAAAAAAATCAGTTGCACCAAATATCGAGGAAAACCTACGCCAGCATAGACGGTAATATAAAAGATCGCTCTCTGAGACGTGTTCTCTGCGGCTGACCAAATCCTAGAAAAACATGAGGTTAATGGCTAGGAAACTAGACCTACTTATACGCACTTAAGCCAACCATTTTCCCAGACAGGCGACATGCAACTCAGAAGTACGACAGACAAACAAGGTGCCCAAAACCAGAGATTCCCACATGCTTGCACATACAGTTTCCATACGTCCAAGGATATACGGCCCTCAGAACGGGTCTCCTCCTGGACGAGCTTGCGAGGTTCACGCGTGCGGATGATGGTCGTCGCAGATTCCGCGTCTCCGTTCCCTTGAAGCACTTGAGCAGCAGACAAGACGACTGCATCGGACTGAGCAGAAGACTCGTAAATCTGTTCAACTGAGTCCTGTATGTTGTCGTTAGCCGCAGCCTTGTATTCGGCCACAGATGAGACAAGGATAGAATTCATGATGGTTGATCCATGGAAAGATTTCCATGAACCCGAATATTGAACTCGGCCATTTTCAAGAGCCAAGATGTGTTTGGAATCAGGACCACAGAGCAAGATATGATGAGAGACTAAGAGAACGGTTCGATCTGTCATGAGTTCTCCTTTAAAGCACTGTTGCCACAGATGATCAACGGTATGTGCGTCGACTAGAACGCATGAAATCTCAGTGAAAGGCTCGTCACGAGTTCAGCGGCATGCCATTCTTACCAGCAGAAAGAACATCATCGAGAAGTAGAACTGACGCACGCGAATAGACGGCGCGTGCAAGGGAAACTTTGCACAGGTTGTCAATAGGTTTTCAGGACAACAAAAAGATGGATATACCTCTTGCTTTCTGTCCCCCAGATAGATTGATCTAGAACGCCTGTAGGAAACCTTTTTACTTTGCGACACTGATTGAAGGGAAACTTACACCTTGTTCGCCAATCTCTGATTCATCACCGTCTTCCAGGATTTTAAGATCATGGACCAAGGCACAGGCCTTCAGGACAGCATGGCTATAGTGCTGCACAGAATAAAACATTGACTGCTTACCTCGAGAACCGCGTTGTATCTCTTTGCATTGAATGGCAGACCAAACAGGACATTCTCTTGTATGATAGAAAAGACAAGAAACAAATTAGCAAAGGCGTGAGGCAAGTGCAGAAAAAGAAGACAACCTTTGATCGTTTGGTTACGAAGCCACGGAGTCTAGTCGGGAATTATGCAATCAACTGCAATGAAGGATTACTTTACATACCTGAGGCACATATGCACATATGCCCTCTACAGTCCAACGCTCCATATTATCGATTTCAGATAAGAACGAGTAAGAATCGGGCGCAGAGCGTGGACAGGAAACACTTCCTGCCAAGATGTCAGCCTCCCCCAGAAGACCTGTCATAATCATTTTAAGTTTGGATCATACGGAAGATAGAAGTTGACATGCCTAATAAGAGAAGTGTCTTTCCAGATCCAATCCGGCCGCAAATGAGAGAAATTTCTCCTTTGGGAAAAGCCGTGGAAATGCCTTTAAGGGAAAATGCTGATCTAGGGGTAGAATCTGCATTAATGCTACGTGCTCGAGGCCATGCTATAGTAGCAGATTGAAGCTCAACATCGAGCACTGCTGAAGAAGATTCTCTCGGGAAGCTGTCGATCTCTTCAATATTGAGATATTTTTCTATTCGTTTCAAGGATACGAAAGCCTTGCAGAAAATGATCAGTCAATCAAACAGCTTTAAAAAGATAAAACATCAACGATAGCTACCTGGAGTCCTTCGACCAGAAATTCCGGAAGTTCATTGAGCGGGTATTTGATTTCAACAAAGACTTTAGCCGCACGAGAGTAAGGTGCTTGACGAAGCAGAGTCATAAATTCCACTTACTGACAATCTGTGGGGTAAGCTGTGTCAATGACCGAAGGCTGCAGATAAAGGGTGTCTAGAACTTACAGCCGTGAAGGCGATTGCAGGTGTTAATTCCTGCCTGCGGATGACAGCAAAATGCCAGAAAGATCCCAACGCAAAGACAAGAGGTATCGAGTTCCTGTACATTAATCTCTCTCAAATTGTGACAAACGCTGAACTGCGTTGTAAATACCCTAAGAGTTCCACAAGGTCTATATCAACGGAGTCACTATCCTTTGTGAGTAGTTCATAGACAGTTACGCACTTCAAGAAAGAATATCTGTTCTGGAATTTGAGTTCTCTCTTCCGGACCGCCAGGACGCGTTTTTCGAAGCTCCGCTCCCATGCCATAAACTACAAGAACACATATTTCTTAGCATATCCAATAGGCAGGGGGAATGAAGTTACCTTGATCATCCGAATAGCTCCTAGGAACTGCATCAACGGGTGAGCACAAATTGTTACATCCAGGTAACCTCATGAATACCTCATTCGTCAAAGCCACACGTTCATCGCGACATTTCATCACGTTTGTTGATATGCCAATACAAATTTGCCTGCCAACTGATTCAGAGGCACAAGTAAAAGGCCAAGGGCAAGTCCAACGAAAGTCGAGGAGCCTGAGCCATTTTCAAATCAAAAGCTTAATAAGGACAATATAATGGCTTTGATCACTCACCAAGCAGGGTGTAGAGCATGTATCCTCCAATTGAAATGCCCAAGGATGCATCTAGAAACAGTTGAGATAACGTTCACTTAAGAGAACACGGGATTGAGTACCAGTCAGAGAAAATATCAACCTCGACCAATTCCGAGCACGGCCAACGTCCGTCGTCATGAGGGTCATGACTTCGGCTTTACTCGAAAAATTGGTGTTGGATTCATGGTTATCGCCTGATGGCCCGCCCGAGCTGGATGGTAAATCTTTCCTGACCAATGTCTTCGCGTAAAGGAGAGTGTTAAGCTGTAAACTGAGCCGTGTGCGGAGGTCGTTGGAGGACATAGACCAGAGTTGGGCATTGACTGTTGCATGAATAACGTTCACAGTGAGCACCTCTTTTGGCTTCCAAAAAATCTTCCCTACCAAGGACTAGAATAAAATGTGATACAAAAATGCCCCCAACATAGAACCAACCCCAGGACGGGTTTTTTCGATCAGGGTCCTCTTCTAGATATGCCAGAAAATATTGGATAAAGAAAATGGGAGCATAGTACATGATCGCCGCCAGCACCGAAACGAGTTGAAGGATGCATATCAAACCAAAATTGGCTCGTAAAACTTGGAAAGCCAGTCGAAAGCCGGATCCTGGACGAATCAGATTTCCGAAAGGCACTTTGGTGTTCTGAATCACATATTTAATTTCGGACAGATTGACGGCTGCACGTAAACTGGCTGGTAGGATAGGGAGTTGGTCCATGGTAATGAGGCTCTTCGATTTGCCAAGCATGAAGACCTGCGTTGCATAGGTAAAGAACAGTGTGCCATAGAGAGAAGTGACTTGTCGTTCAGGCATTAATAAGAAGCAGGCAGAATAAAGAAGCCTCTACTTACCACCTTCTCCTGAGACATTTTCTTCCGGGAACTTTCCAGAGGCTGAAAGGGTCTTCGAAGAGTAGAGTTTTTGCTCTGAATAGTGACAAGGCAAACCCCTTGGCATGCCGATAACGACCAGCCAGGACACAAATGTAAAAGCTAAATCAATGTTCCATGCGCTGTAGAGGATAGTGTCGATAGAAGAGGACTCGGAAGTCGCGTTAGAAGACGGAAGAAACGTGATTATAACAGCCAGTAGAGTTTTAACCGTCAGCAATGTGCAGAGGTGCGCTAGAAACCCCGTATGCTTCTCGTGCTTGTTTAAAATAGACGTAATGGTGATCACCAGAGTATATGCGGCAAATGCAAGATAGGTTTCCTTGGCAAATATTGAAAGGCTGCTGCATAAACGAGGCTGGCATGGATATATTATCTCGTGAATCCAAGCGCAGATGATGACAGCCTGGAATAAGACCAGGACAATCTTCAACTTGTAAATCTGGGCGCAGAAATAAGACATTCAATATATGGAGAATACTCATTCATAACGCTTACCTGTGCCCAAAATGGGCCTGAAGAACGGGTTTGTTGTCCATCGAGGAAGTCTTCTTCTTTTGTCGTGACATTGAAAGGGTCTCCTTTCAGTGCTGCCAAAACGCGCTCCGGGGAAATCCTGACAGAGCCGCTAAAGAACGCAAATACTGGCGTGTAAAAACTCAGAAAGCTGCATGAGACGAGAAGGGCGAGAATAACAGCCGAAAAATCTTGAAGATTCATAGAGTGGGTATCGAGACGCGGACCGAGCTAAGCAGAGGTGAGAAGAGTCAGCTTCAATGGTTACAATCTCATCTTAAGGTTAAAGTATCCGCGAACACCGCGGTACATGTGTGATTTTTCTTGCCAAGATATGATAAACATCATGGATTTGAGGGAGGAATAGAGTTCCGCCATATGCGTTCGGAGTTGGTTCGGACTCGTCAGAGAGAGGTACAAACAAGAGTAAACCATCCATTTCTGAACGGCACAATCGCTTTCACCGACGCCAACCAGCGTCGACTCGATTTCAATGCCTCATATTCACTCGAGAAAAACTCTATGCACTGAGCGAAATACACTTCTTCATAATTTGTTGGTCTGGACTTCGATGGTGTGTCTTGGGATTTGAAATGTTACAACACTGTATGCGGTGAAATATCTACCGACTTCGCATGGACGACGGTCATCCCCGCCAACCAATTGTCATGACCATTATACCCCATGTCCGTATCTCAGTTCGTGAGTACTGTTCACTGAGGAAGAGTGACGAACTTCCAAGTTTGACACAAGCATCAAAATGCAGAGTGTTCTCGAATACCAGCATTTAGTAAGCCAGCACAAGCTCACTCTTAGGCTATGACTGACTTGTAGTCATAGCAAGTGCTTTTCTCATTTAGGTCTTATTGCTACTGCCCGTCGCCATTCTAATGCTCTGCTGGCCAGCACACGTTTTCCGTCCTGGACCGGAGCAACAAGTATCGGTCGTGAGGCGGTGCTCGGAGGCGGGACTGCACATGGCATTGTCCTGGCGCTTAATGTCTACGTCATACCCTTACCCATCCATTCGATGCTCTTGACGATGTCGTCTTGGTGCTTCCTGCTATGTATTGAATGCGCGGAGTTCTGCTCAATGGTTATAGGTCCCTGCTTAGTGAACTTGGCGATAGGCAGTATCTACGGGGCAGTGCTATACCCCAGAAATTGGTCCGTTTTTCACGTCTGACCCGCCTCTGGAGATCTGCTGCTGTTGCTTACTTTTGTCGGGAAGACATATATAGGGCGCTGTCATTTTGCTATATTATCTCCAATCTTCCTGTCGATGGTCGACCCTCGTCTGCACACGACTACAAATACCTCACCGATGCAATAGACGTTTCTTGTTCCCTTTCTTCAACTCATCAACTATGGCCGACTTCGACGTTCACCCCCTCATTTCCTACTCCCAGCACGAGGTTACCCCTGGCTCCTGCAACCATATCGTTTGGGATGTGCGCGAACCGCTACACTCTGCACGATCCGCAACGAACCCTGAAGAATCCCCCTCCAATTTTGACACGACTCAATTCGCAACCAACCCCCCGCTCCCTCTACTCCACGTTGTATGTGACATCTTCCCTGCATACTGGCCTATCAGGGTCGAGCGCGAAGGAGGCGTCACTGTCGGCGACGTGCTCCATTCCATTCACACGACTCTCATCAAAAGAATATCACAGGAAGAATATGACCGTCTCTCTGCAAAGCAGCAGGAACGTATCAGGCTTGTGTTTGAGAACCGTTGCAACTGGGCAGCCGACCGCGACGGGTGCCGTTCGCATGGGGTTATAAGGTTGGACTGCTTGCTCGAACATACTGGTTTTGCTGGGTTGTCCCCTTCCTTCGAGATGGACAGCACCTGCATCTTAACCTTGCGTCGATTAAGGCAGTAAACAAAACATTGGGTTCTGGCCTCCAGCTCTTGGTCACACACATCTTCTAGTCCATCCAAACCTACCTCAGCGCCTCAGCGCCACAACTTCGCCCTTTATGTATCTTACGTCGGACCTTTTCATCATTTCTTTCCACTGATACACGATCTTACATACATGATACCCAGCATTACTCCTCTCGATACCCCTGTCCATTATAGAGTAATCTTATCTCTAGGGCCTTTGTTGATTCATTTCGTCTTCCTTTCTCTGACGTTTGCATTGAACTATAGTGATTAGATCATCATTATTCATTAATCCCATGTACACTCGTAAACACCGATTGAGTACTCCGTGATGTCCTCCCTTTCCTTCCGTTTCTCCTCACAATATTCATTATCTTTTCCTGACACGTAAACTGGGTATCTTGGCGATGGCATAAGAATAGCAACTTCGACTTGTAATCTTGGTTGCGGTGTGCTAGGTGATACGCTTTGTTTATAATGTCCCCCCTGCCGCAGGCGTCGCCATAAACGCAACGCTGGCGGTTGTCGATCCAAGAGGTCTCTCCGAGGTGACGGCCTCGGAGGATCTGATGATGACCTCATTGAAGCAATACTTTCGGGAACGGCTGTACTTGGCACTGCATTCGCACTTAAAGGCTGTATAGATTGGGTAATCAAATCGTCAGTAAAGCATCATATAAGCGCGCACTAACCATTATATTCGTCCATTGTAATCGAGCGTCATGACCACCTTTCTTATTCCCCGCAACTTGAGTCCAAGTGACTTCCCCTCCATTCCACAAATCCCACAATTTTGGCCTGACCAAGGGCATCCTCGTACTTGAGTTCTCATCTTCAACAAATGGCAGCCCACCCGGTATAAGCGCTCGGGCAAATTGTATTCGCCTCCACCCAAAAACGATGATCATTGCAGCGGAGAAAAGGCCGACTGCTAAGAAAGCCAGAATAAGCGGAGGCGACCCGGCCGCAGAGAACGGTGATGAAGTCGATCCAGAATTGGATGTGGTCGTCTCTGTGCTGGCAGGGGACGTTGACGAAGGCTCAGCGCTGTGCGACGTCTGCAAAGCCATGGAGGATGTCGTCCGCTGCTAAGAGTGGAGACTGGCATCGCCCCCTGGGACTTGCCTCCTTACGTAGACGATAGTGAGAACATTATGAGGCTATTCATAGCAACATGCAGGAAAGGCCCTCAACAGATTGTCCAAAAATAAGATTGTCGTGTGAGCTATGGTCCGCTCTTTGGAAGAGCAAGCCCCAACCCGGGATGGATATCAATAATTGCCGCACTTTCCGAAACGCAGTAATTGACGTCTGATCACCAACCAGACGCTGTCAGTCTTGGGGACTAAAATATGATATAGCATAGGGAAATTTTTGCTGATAAAAATACATGAAAGTCCCAATCGTATCCGCAGGGAAAGCATACATTGGATAGTTTACATCTCGGCATCGAGTATAAGGGATCATTATAGTATTCGTGAGGGTAACAAATTACCCATCCATCGTGTGAAATGAAGTTCGTATGCGCGAATGGCAAGGTTACGGTATATTTGAGTCCCGACGCTTGATACCCACTCTACAACCAAGAGGTTTGCGCAGGAAGCCTTCTCGGGTATGAAGCTACGAGACAAATGTCAATGAAATGCTCAAGGGCTTAGACTTCTAACTACTGGGCTTACTTTTTGGTCTGCGCTTTCAAGCACAATGTCAAATCTTCGCATAATAGAGGCAACGATGATTTGCAGTTCCAGGTAAGCCAAGTTACGCCCAACACAAGCCCTGTATGCATATCAATGTTAAGTGTCGTGCAGGGAGGCAAACTCGAATTACGTACCTCGGACCAACAGAGAATGGGTTAAACGTCCTTTGAATATCAGCCTGATCACGTTCAAACCAGCGCTCAGGTCTAAAGTCCTCGATATTTTCACCCCAGATGGCCTTGTCACGGTGAATCGAGAAACTAGGCACACTAAGAACAGTTCCTGCAGGGAAATATTCATCCATGATCGTCAGACCTCCTTCAGGTACGACACGAGGAAGGCCAAGTGCGGAGGTCGAATGCAAGCGCAAACCCTCATCAATGCACGCGTTGAGGTAGGGCAAAAGTTTGATTTGTTGATCAGTTGCAACTAATTCATCTTCAGCACCCAGCTGCTCATCGAGTTCCTTGTGCAGTTTGTCCTGAGCTTGACGGTTCCGAGCGAGGTAGTAAAGAATGGCGCAAGTGGAACTGGAGAAACAGGAGTGAGAAGAATGATTAGTGTAATGATCAGATCTTGACTAACTTCGATGTGGTGTCTGATCCAGCGATGAGGAGCGTCAGAGCCTCGGCCGTTAATTCTGCCCTTCCCATGGGATTTCCATCGCCGTCACGCGCCTCCTGTAGCTTACTCAAAAGGTCAACCCTATCCGTCGGGGTGGCGAGACGCTTTGCCACAGCCATGATTGCAATTCCAGCCAAGTTTTTTACGTCCTGCCCACCCTTTTTATACCAAGGAAGGTGTCGAACAAGGGGACGCCACGAGGGAGGTAGAACGCCCATTGACATAGAATATTCGCCCCTTCCATTCAGGATTTTCACGGCCGGAATTTCCATGACTTCGACAGATTTCGAGCTTCCGTAACTGTTCATAGCATCTTCTTGGTTCTTCGGTACAACAGCCAAATCCCTAGCTGCTGCGATCATTCCAAAAGGCGCACCAAAAGCGAGATCGCCGACAATGTCGAAAGCCAGGTAGTTGGCCCCTATAAGAATGTCAGACTGCATTTCTCCGAAAGAACAGGACGCGACATACACGGCAAGGAGTCTAGCCAAAGCCTGCCACCTTCGCCTTTCCATCCTTCGCCTTCGGGACCAGATAACCCTTTGAGTGCTTGGTCATAGAGACGATCCCATTGGTTGAGCAACATTCCAACATAGAGACGAATGTGCGGGACAAATTCAACGACGTTCTTTTGGGAGAAAATATGGGATACAATCTTGCGTTTGCGAGTGTGCTCTTCGCGGTCGCGGGTGTTGAAGACACCGCGTTCGATTGACACGAAAGCGTCATAGAAATTTGACTTGAGAGCACCATTGCCATGCCCATACACAATTCCAAGTGCATCTGGGATGGCAACGGAAACATGGTTTGGAGCAAGTCGAACGATTGGCCCTGTTGAATTGATAAGAATTAGCTTCGCGGTGGCAAAGGCATTCTCAAAGCTATATCGCGAACCATATTTCTGGTGCATTTCGTGAACGACCTCTGAGCGGTGTCCTTGTTGCGATACCCGACCCAACCATAAATCGGAAAATTTGGCTAAGAATGGGCCTGGATATTTGCGGATTCCATGGACGTCGACAAAGTAAGGTACCAAATGAACAAGAAGGATGAGCACTGGCACCAAAAGGGCTAATGTTCGAAGGTCAAGGCTTTGGAAAAGGGGATTGATGATGTTTAACATGAGGGAGACTGACTGACCTTACGTCCAAGACCCGAAGTATTTATATTTACGGTAGGTGAGATTTAAAAAGAGCCAAAGAAGGGTGCATTCATGCCGAGCCAAACCAATCAGGACCATGTGTGAATGGGGGAAGCGGAGAAAGGCTCTCTCACAACTCACGAGATCTGGGATACACTCCTTATTTGTAACAACTGACCTCATCGTCCTCCATCATGGTCCGGTCAATCCCAGCGTCGCCAATAGTGTCCCTCCTATTTCTAAGCTCTCCGATGTCCACCCTGCAAGTGCGATAAGCGAGGCTTATGCTCAGGAAGCCACCAAGCTCGAATCCGTCGTACGCGCTCGATGAATCCTACACACAGAAGGTAGAAAGAGGAAAGACGATGGCAGCGGACAACCAACGTGACCGCGTCTCAGCCAGTTCATTTCAATTTCAGCAAGTGACCGACTGTAGGCAACAATGTATGGTTTTTACACATGTTTTAATTTTTTTCCGCATTCAAACAGGCACTGGGAAAGTGTCTTGACTCCGAATACAGAAGTCCGATAATTAGGGTCGCGGTCGACACGCTCTTGAGAGATCATGGATCAACCAAAATCCTTCTGCAGCAAGAGAACCTTTTGACGAGAATGATATAGACAACGGGCGACCAATGGTCATTCCAACATTTGGACCTGTCACGACATACCGGCGATTGCAAGCCTTTTCAAATTGCATGTAGCGCCTAATCCTAAGGCGCAGACTGGCAAACAGAGAGAAAGTAATATGTCCGGAGAGGCCTTCTTTGTTTGCAGCCGTATGTCTGACTCTCAATAAGTCTATATCGCGGTACCCAACTAACTTAATCCTGCAATTGCTCTTCAGTCATATAATAAGCCAATTTACCAAATAAAAGATATTTAAGCTGGATTTATCTCCTGAATTGAACAGGAGTGGATCATACTGTGTAAGTTGGAATTGGTTGCTCAGAGTCGACTTCAAGTTTCTCCTCGTGACAAATGACAACTCGATGATTGGGAAGCCCACATGATCTAATCATGCGAATTTTGAACTGATGATCAACGGTTATTTTTGGCCGCATTCCGCTTGGCACAGTGTTCCAGGCTTTCAATCCCGCAAAGGATTAGAATTTCAATCAAGCAGAAAACAAAACCATGATGGGCGGTGCCTGTGCATACCCTTCGCCCCTTCACTTCACTTTCCTCCTCCTTACGATCCAAAATGCCTCATCTGGCGACGGTCATAACGATCTCTACCCTAGTTCTGGCCAGGCTTTCAAACGCGCAGGTTTACAGCGCAACGTATCTTCCTTCCAACGCGCCGCCCACGACGGAACAGGGTCAGACGGGCACTAACCAATGCGGCACTGGTTCAAGTCAGAGTTCGAATTGTCAGAACGCTTACCGTGCGTGTTCTTAACAGATTAAACATCGTGGAATCGTTCTGAAAGTCGAAATTCTTCTAGTCAACTCACTCACAGACTGGTGTGTCTTCGCGCCTCCGAATCCTGGGCCCGATTCTGTCATTGGTAACACGGAGGTCAGGAAGACACCTCTTGCATAGATTTTCATGTTTGCATTGAGATTCACCTCGGGTATTTACAGCGCATTGAGGTTTCTTGGTGTTTGCAGGTGGGAGTTGCTGTCACGCGAACTTAACCGAGCCTTTCTCTGAAGTCCACGTTCATTCATAGAGTGGCACCGGGACGCGTTTGATTCCGGACGGCGCAATTACAGGTGCTCACTTCATTATTACTCCAGATTTTGTCCAGGTCACTGGTAAGCATCGACAAATTTGGATCCTCGAACTTAATATATAGTTTTTAACCATCATAACTACAAGGTGTGGGTGATTTGACTAAAATAAATATACCAGCTGGAGATGCTGGGGTGAGTCTTGCATACAACACTTTTCTTTAAAGCGATGAAAGCTCAAAGGTCTTAAATCCTAGGGAGAGGTCCGTGCTTTGTTCAGGCAACACTATCATACCGTTGAAGAGCTGACCATGCTATAATCGCGCAGCTGGATCCTCACGGAGCTGATGGAAATGGTAAACCTGAGTCAAATTGTCGTCATCTGTGCTATTGACAGTCTTCCCATCAGGGAACCCGATCGGCGGTCTTGTTTTCTCGAACGCGTTCGGCCAGCTGCAACAGATGCACGAATGGACAGTGAGCCACGTCTGAAAGACACAATGAGATGCGACATTGACTTTGCTTCTTTTAAGAACTTTGTATCCGACAGCGAATTCTGTTTCCGCGCCTGCAGGCCATCCCCTCAAGCCCCAAGATTTTGTGAACACATCTACGATGTCTTGGGTTGTGCATGGAATATGCCAGGGAATTACGGTACCGGATTTACAAGCTGCCATGCAGACAGCGGCGAGGTCGGCCCAAAATTTCTCACCTCCCTTCAATTAGTACTCATCAAAAATCATCTTGTTCTTGACACTAAATAGCCTATGGGCGTCTATGGAACTTCAACGTTCTTCCAAGGCCAGCCATCAACACCAGCTGCGCACCCTGCACCCGCTTCATCCTCCTGCGTGACACTGAACACCATCGGCAACGGCGTCGTCATCACCACGCCCAATGGAGGCCCTGCGTCTACTTCCAGCAGCAGCTCGCCATCAGCATCCGCTACCAAATCCAGCACGACGACTTCTTCATCGGGTTCTTCATCGGACTCCTCGTCGACAGTAAGCAAAGGAAATTTTATTTTTGACCATTGCACGCTAAGTTTTATGTCTAGGTTTCCTTGTCTTCTTCCTCGGGATCCGGACAGGCCTCGACTGGATCGTCGACGTCTACTCGTAGCAGCACCAACACCAGCCCAACTTCTACTTCCTCTGCCAGTTCAAGTGGGACCACGCCGACAGGAACCGGTTCGTCGGCCACACGTTCGGCCTCCCTCGATGGGTGGGAGCGAGCCGTGCTCTCTTTCGGATCTGCGGTCATTTTCTCGATGCTGGGAGCTGTCTTTGTGCTGTGATCCGGAGGCATCTCGGATTTTTGATGGGGCATTTGCATAAGTCCTTGTGTAAGTCGACATTACTTGACTTCTTACGACAATGGCTATTTTCTTTTGCGGTGGGCTTTTCTCATCCACGAACTTTCTTCACGACCCGGACTTCTTTTTCTCTGTTCTTTGGGTGCTTTTCTTTCCATATTGTTCTCCGCGGATGTGCTTTAATTTTGAGTATACTGGATTTATGGACTATTCTCACACAACTACTAGCTTTTTCCCAGTTGCTCAGATATATACCTTGTAACTACATATCTGGATTATTCTGGGCAAACTTTTACCTAGTCCGAGGTTTTTATTAGTATTGACTGTGCTGTAATTTTGTTGACTAGTATACAACAGGACTGTTGACTCATCACTCAGTTTGGTTCTTGAAAATAGGTCAAAGCTCAAGCAGGGCTACTGCATTCCAGGATCATGTAGCTCAAATTTAACACATCCGCTTGATTACTGCCCTTAGGTCTGGTCAATTTACTAACACTCTGTAGTCACTATAATAGATACATCAGAGGACACGGGTTACACAATTTTAAGTAGAAATACACTCTTCAATTTTCTTTGCTGTTATATCACAATGGCAATATGTTAGGAATCGGTCCAACAGGGACAATCCTATGTGGGTTGATCTTACAAGAAGAAAGGAAGGAAGATTAATAACGTCATCACAACATCATTAGGGAGAGGCACGTACAGTGATATGAGACCAGTAGTAGTGGGTCTTGATATGGTCGAAATCAGTGGAATCCTTGAAGGCGGGGTTGTTCCAGTATAATTTCCGTAACCACCTGGTCAATGCGGAATTGCATGAGTTTGGATTTCGAAGCAAGATTAAGCATGGGCACGAACTTGTGGATTGCCGGATATCCATCTCGAATTGTGCGAATGTTGCACTTAAAATGCCCAACGTAAACAGGGTCGAAACGAACCTGGTCATTGAAGGAAAGGAACGAAGATCAGAAGTCCGTTAGAATATTACTGAAAAAGTTCCACTGAGGAAAGGGCAACGCACGATTGTCACCCAGAGTCTCACATCCGCCTCGGTAAGTCTGTTCCCGATGAGGTAATCCTTTCCAGTCAGAAGTTTCTCGACTTTGTCGAGCGATTCGAAGACCTCGAGGACAGCATTGCTGTAGGCTTCCTGGGTCGTGGCGAATCCTGACCTGTAGACACCATCTAACAAAAATAAACAGTCAATTAGACGAGCAATGAAGAAAGACAGAGTAGATCCGACTTACTGTTAATGCCTGGATAAATCCACTCATTCACGCTGTCGATCTCAGCACGAAGCTCCTTAGGATAATAGTCCAGAGCAGCCTTCTCGGCCGGCAGCAGGTCATTGAAGGCCGTATTGAAAATACGAATGATTTCCGAGCTCTCGTTGTTCACGATCGTGTGCAGCTTCTTGTCCCATAGAACAGGGACAGTGAACCTGAGAGAAATGGTATGACTATCATGCCCACGAGGAACAGAGAAAGGTTTACGAACCTCCCTCCGTAGTCTGGATCGGCCTTTAAGTAGAGATCCCTGACATGTTCGGACTTGTACAATGGATCCTCGTCGGCGCCGGGGAAAGGGCTAACCTGGGAGAATGGCCATCCAAGACTTCCCATGTGAGGCGAAACGACAGTGACGGCTGGAATATACGTGAATCGGTTTGGTTCGATAGCACGGGTTGGTGATATGAACGTACGAATAATGGATTCTAGTCCCTTGAGTTTCCGAACGATCAGAGTTCTCGTAGCCCATGCTGGAGTATTTTGGGCAATCATGAGCAAGTTTTCTATAACCCCTATTTTGTCAGAAGCTTACGGCAAGCGTAGGAGACATAGAGATGGTAGCGGTCTGCAAAGAAATTGAGATGAAGTTCATATTTCTATGCTTTTCATGAAGACTCACCTGCCTCCGGAGCAAATTTGCCTCCTTTCTCCACTGTATTACGGAAGGACGAAGATGCGCGTTTAAAGGTGCCATCTGGTTCCGTCTTCATCTTGGATATATCGGACTGTGAAGTAGTATCCCGGGCGGTAGACATCGGTCGGAAAGATGATTCCAAGAGTTGTGCAGAATAACAGGAAAAAACCGAAGATCTGGTGAATGTTGAAAACCTGGACGAACAAAGTCTTGGTGTTATATGTCTACCAGCTCCACGTGAGGTGATGTCAATGAGTAATCCTCTTGCTAATCCCCTACCAGCATGGCGAATACCAGGTCAGATCGAGAAGGGACTGGCGAATGAACAGCAGACCTATTCTTGATTATACACCTGAGCATATTTTCCTCTTTTTGGCGGGCCTTCTTTCTCACTTTTGACGTGTTTGTGGGTGGCCATTGAAGGCGGCGGTGATGATCTCAACGATTGGAAAGCCTTTCCGTTCCATCATTACGGGAGAATTTTCGGTATGTTTTTCCCACTGCGTGTCAGCACTTTCGTAAGATCAATTTGCTAATCATTCCTCTTTCAATTTGCTTTCAACGCATTCTTTGAAATCCAATTGTGCTGAAGCTCGTTTGAAACGACGAACCTCGTAATACGAATACAACTACAAACAAGAATTATTTTAAAGGCGTTTCCAACTTGAAGGTCCAGATTGATCCTGTGGTATGTGTTTCCTTGTACCCTAAGACACCTTCAACGAAAGCTAATATGATCGCTGGATTCAGTGGTCTGGTGCTGAGGTTACCAAACTGAAGCTCGATTTCTATTCTATCGATAATCCCAAAGACGAAGTCGGATTCCTTCGGCGAGATTTTCAAGACAGAACGCTATAAGAAAGAACCAGCGTCACCCACACTCGGGCACTGGCAAAAATTCGAAACTGGATCATGCACCTTGAGGCTATCCTGCCTATTTTGTTTGGCCCACTTCTTCAAATAGGACACCAAAAGGTCAAGGCTCGGTTGATGGCTGGCTTCCACAATAAGAGGGCTCGTTCTTGCATCCACCCTTACGATGTAAGGTGTGGTGTTCTTGAACAACTCAGTTGGACAGTCCCAGCCTTTCCACTGCAGGTAAATCTCTTCCACATAAAATGTTCCGAACGGCTAGCTGGGTTTCACGGTCGTCGCCTATGGAGGTGCTCCTTGTATCTCCTCCAGAAATGACTTCTGCCCACTCAATCGTCATTCACCTCAGCCACAGAGGCCACCGGTGCGAAGAATCGATTGAGGTCCTGGTCAAACCCAGCTTGAATTGGGGCATTTATCGCAAGCTCGTGAGTGGGAAATACGAGCAGGAACTGCCCTAGGTTAGCCTTCAAAGCAACTCGAGGACGGCTGCTATTATATGCCTGCGCATCCATATCAGTTACACCAACCCCCTGCGAATTCTACTCTCACCTCGATCCGGAGCAGCCAGCCGGCTGGGCTCTTTCCCATATCCTTAAGTATGTTTTCTGTCCATTCACTCTCGCCCTCTCTCTCAAGCCTTGCGACCAGGAGATCGTAAAAGAGTACTACCGCACGAATTACAGAGGGGACGAATGTGCTTTTGTCGGGATACGTATCCTTCAACGCACTGTAGAACTCATGCCACTACACATAAGGGACAACCTTGTGCCCTAGCATCTTTGCAAGTGAGTCAACGGATTTCTGGATAAGCCCATTAGGCGAATCCCACTGATCGCGTATGTCCACTCGAACTTTCAGCGGGCTGTTAAAAAGACGCGGAGTCAGTCATTACTCTTTGTAAAACTGTCCATTGAGGTTGAATACGAGCCCGAGATCGAGACTCTGCAAAGTGAAATATCTGATATTTTAGTCTTGCCCGACCTCATTCTTGATCCTAACTTCGAGAGAACTACGCAGCCTTGTTAAAGAGGAAAGATACTAGTTGGCAAGGGACATTTGGAGGATCAACTTTGGAGTATTTCAAGTGCTAATCTTTCTTACTTAGCTTTTGTTAGCATTCTCATTGTGCGAATAGGAACCTTAGAGGCCAACTTATAACTCAGGGCTTCGACAAGGATAGTATGCTGCAAGAAGGTTTGCAGAAGGCGTTAAGAGTCGGTCCTCGACGATGGCACTGCTATATCTAGGTAAGGATTTGCAGCACGCCCCTATGTTTAACATTCGTTAATCGTGGCTTTTTGTAGGCAACAGCTGAGTATTGGTATTATAATGTTTGGGATGCCGGATCTGGTATTCTTGATTTGCTGTAATCATGGTGCTTGGTTGCTTTGCATAATGATATTCCAATTCCTATTCGACGACGCAGAGAAGGCCTCTGAAGTGCGCGAAGTTTCGTATATGTACATGCGGCATACCGGTTCATCCATGATCCCCTTTCCCTCCTAAAGACTTAGAAGAAGTCTACTCTATCACTCACTCCGGCCCGTCCTGAAATTTCTTCCACCTGACCGTGATCATCCCCCTATTCCAAACAAAAGGATTGACCAGTAAAACTCGTCACCCAACAGAAGTTGCTTCCTGACGACTGCTCCAAATGACATCTGCAATGGTACCCTCTATCATACGCAAAATAGAGGTAAGATCCAGTGTATCCATAACAGACGATGCCAATCAACTCACGTATGACATCAGACCTTCCGCGTCCCACCACGCTGGCTCTTCGTCCGTGTTGAGACTGAAGACGAGATCGTCGGATGGGGTGAAGGCACCCTTGAAGGGCACACCGAAGCCATCGAAGGCGCGTTTGAGGATCTCCAACGGTTTGTGGGCACAGATGCAGACAACATCCAGGATATCTGGCAGACTGCGTTCCGGGGACGTTTCTATCGCGGAGGACCAGTGTTGATGGTACGTGCAAACACAACCGCTGGACTAGATCCCTTTCGAAAAGCTCAACCATGCGCCAGAGCGCCCTTTCCGGGCTGGACATCGCGCTGTGGGATATTAAAGGAAAGAAGCTCGGAATGCCAGTATACCAGCTTCTCGGAGGCAAAGTTCGTGATAAAATTCGAGTATATGGCTGGATTGGAGGAGACGACTTTGGGCGTTTCAAAGCCGAAGCGCAGAGGCGGAAAGACCAGGGTTCACTGCTGTGAAGATGAATGCTACCGGTACGTTCTTTGCCATTTCTGATGGATCCAGTCATGTCGCTGACTTCGGTTGAAATAGAGTCTGTGGCTTGGATCGACTCGCCAACTGTCCTTGACTCTACGGTCGAGAGAGTGGAAGCAGTCCGTGCCCTGGGTCTGGACGTAGGGGTCGACTTTCATGGCAGGTTGCATAAAGGCATGGCCAGGCAGCTTGCAAAATTGCTTGAACCACATCGCCCGTTCTTCATTGAAGGCAAGCCTTCCATCGTGCTTTTCAGCTGATGCAATTGCTTCACAACTTCTGCAGAACCACTCCTCGCCTCACACCCCCAAGAGACGGCCGACCTCGCCAAACTCGTCAGTACGCCTATCGCGCTCGGCGAGAGGCTCTTCGCAAGAAACGATTTCCGACCTTATTTCGAAAATAGAGCCATCGACATTGCACAGCCCGACGTGCGTGCTTCTTGATGATTTCAAACGAGAAGTTTATGTTTACGACAAGTGGCTGACGCACCCATAGGTATCACACTGCGGTGGAATCAGTGAGCTTCATCGGATCGCATCGATGGCGGAGACGTACGATGTTGGACTGGCCCCTCACTGCCCGCTTGGGCCAATAGCCCTAGCTGCATGTATCCAGATCGACACTGCAATCCCAAACTGTGAGCAAAGTCCAGGCTATCATTTAATGCATAGGATTCACTTCGTTTCTGTTTCTTTAGTCTTCATCCAAGAAATGAGTTGGGAGGTCCGTAATTGCACTGTGATTTTCAGTTCGCTGAAAGCGTAACCCATTCGTTTGCTCATTAGATACACTATAACCAAGCAGGGGTTGCGGATTTACATACATACCTAGTTGATCCAAGTGTTTTCGACGTGAAAACCGGTCACATCAACATTTTGCAAGCTCCTGGGCTCGGTATTGAAGTCAATGAAGATCTAGTTCGTGCAAAGTCAGCAATCTATGTCCAAGAAGCAGCCTGGAGAAATCCAACCTGGAGAGGCGAAGACGGCAGCCTAAGGGAATGGTAGTGATAGCTTATCGCAGGTATTATTCCCAAATCTTCAAGAGTGAAGCACGAATGTTCAATTTCATAGCATTAAATTAGGTGTGGAGAAATAATACACAATGCGAGATACAACCTGAATGGAAAAATACAAAGAACAAGATAAAAAACACAAAAGGATCTAAAGCTCCTGACTGACGCCCTCGTCCTTCCTTCCCTTTCCAGATTTTGTTGGTAACAGTTCCTGCATACGATGTCATAAGCCAGTCATTCAAATAAACAAATCGAAGAACATACAGGAGCAATGTGGGGCACAACACCACCTTGTGAGATGACGACATTACCAAGGAGCTTTTGTAGCCTGGAGATACATTAAATCGGTGTGAAAAAGGCTTAACAGTGATACTCACTCTTCGTCGTTCCTGATAGCAAGTTGCAAATGACGGGGCACGATACGTTGCTTCTTGTTATCACGAGCTGCATTGCCCGCGAGCTCGAGGATCTCGGCAGCAAGGTACTCAAGAACAGCAGCCAAATAAACTGGATTCGAAAAATAGAGTCAGTTGCAGTCGATATGAAACTTATCGAGTCGCATACCAGGTGCACCAGCACCAACACGTTGTGCGTAGTTGCCCTTCTTCAACAGACGGTGTACACGACCAACTGGAAATTGGAGACCAGCCTTGGCCGAACGAGATTGAGACTTCGATGAGTCACCGCCAGCCTTGCCTCCAGACTTGCCAGCTTTTCCTTTGCCAGACATTGTTGGTTCGAGGTGAAGGTGGTTAAGGTGGGTGGAAAGTGGGTGGCGTAATGGTGGGGTGAGGGCAAGAGAAAACTCGGAGGGCCATTGTCGTCGTCCTGTTTTTATAGTGGTAAAGAGAGAAACGCACGAGCCAACAAACCGACAACGTAAACAACAAACGAAATAAGGTTTGTGGTCACGCTCACGATCAGGTGACTAATAAACGCGTCTCAGATGATCAACAAAAGCGCGTTGATGAAAACAAGAACAAATTCACGCGCTTGTATATAATCTTTGCTCGTTCCACCCTACGATATCCCACTTGCTTCTTCCATAACCACCACCGCCCGTTGCCACCACCACCACACATATCTTACTCGCAATGGCCCCCAAACCTGCTTCCACTGCTGGCAAAGCCCCCGCCTCTACCGCCTCAAAGGCCCCCGCCAAATCCACTGAGGGTGCCAAAGCTGCCAAGAAGACCTCCAAGGCCGCAGCGCCTGCTGATGGCGAGAAGAAGAAGCGAAAGAAGGTCAGAAAGGAGACATACTCTTCCTACATCTACAAAGGTGCGTTGTTTTCGACTCTGCAGGATTTTAGTGACTCATTTTCCTCTTAGTCCTTAAGCAGGTCCATCCAGATACCGGTATCTCAAACAAGGCGATGGCTATCCTTAACAGCTTCGTCAATGATATCTTTGAGCGCATTGCCACTGAGGCGTCCAGTATGTGTCTTCTATCGTGTTCATTTCTTTAAACTAATGTTGTATGTCAGAACTTGCGGCTTACTCTAAGAAGTCAACGATCTCATCTCGAGAAATTCAAACATCGGTTCGCCTCATCCTTCCTGGTGAACTCGCTAAGCACGCCATTTCGGAAGGCACCAAGTCAGTGACAAGTGAGTGCCTTCTAGTCTTTTCTGTCTGACTTGCTTCTCACATCTTCGCAGAGTTCTCATCAGCAGGCGCGAAGTAGATTGCTTTTCTATTATCTTTATATTTGTTACCCTGTATTACAAGTTGTACTATTTATTTAATTTCACTTTCTCTTCTCTGACTACTGGCGTGATGATGTGATCCGAAGTGGACAGTTCATAAATTTTGGGATTGCAAGGTATGTCCACTCTCAATGTCGTTGATTGCTGAGCGTTAATTAGTGTTTCCTTGTTAAAGTCTTCGCGCCTACCGCTCTGAGACCCTATGAAATATGCATGTGAGGGTTTGAAACGTGGGGCTATGCAACTCCCATGATCACTACAGCCTTCTGCGAGCGCGAGAGATGTCCCTTGAATTTACACAGACAACGCGCAGATCGAATAGACGAAACGTTCTTAGCGAACTACCTGCTGTGAGGCCTCCTGTTGATATGGGAATTGAGGTCCACACGGCTCGGAAATTGTATTTAATTGGTAAAGAAACTGCTTCACACGATTTACCTGTTCGATGATCTGATTCTTTCAAAGGTTTAAATTAGCTCAAGGACATTCTTCGACACCTTTGGTTGACAACGGTTCTACTGTACATGAACTAATAAAGAAACTTGAACTGAATACTACAAGTATAGAGGAATATGGGCACCATATGGTCTATCCTTTTACCCCGGTTCCATGCACACTTAGAGGATAAGGGCCATAATGCAATACCGAATGGGCACACGTTTGGACATTTTCCACCACTTAAATAGCTTCAAATGCTCTAGTTCCTTCGCTTGTCCGTTCCCCTCACAATGGCGATTACGTCTCAACCACCTCTCCTCACATGGAACCACACTGCCCAGGATATATCTCAGTTGACAGAACAAGCCATAGACACGTATAAGAGTGCCATGGACGACGTTGCTGGCCTTGATGCAAAGGATTGTGATTTTCAATCAGTAAGCCAAGCTTAATATAGTGTGCAGATTCTGACTCTTGGCAGGTTTTCGTAAGGCAACTCCGTTGGACTACATGTTTTTGGATATTTATTGGCTCTTTACTGAATCCCAGGTCGCCCTTGAGGATGCGAATATGCGCTTCACAAACTTGACGGGACAGTTGATGTGTTACAAGGATGTCTCCCCGTCTCAGGAGCTTCGTGATGCTTCGAGCAAGGCTGAATCTCGGATTGACATCTTCAAGGTAGAAGCGTCAATGCGCCTGGACGTCTTTAATGCGAAAATCGCTGCAGAGAAGAATATTAAGAAATCTGGCCTCTGGGATAGACTATCTTCAGAGGAACAACGACTGGTGGAAAAAATGGTAAGTCACTTGGTTATAATTCTACTCGTCTTGTTTCAATCTTGTGTTCAGATTTTAGATGGGAAAAGGCTGGGACTCGCTCTTTCGGAGGAAAAGATAGCAAAAATGACAGCTCTAAAGAAAGAACTTTCGCAGGTTTGCTCTGAATACGGGGTGCGCCATTTTATAATAATCAGAATCGAGCTCATTCCTATCACGTTAACAGCAATATTGCAACGAACAAAATGTAGGAACGCTAACCCTAAGAAGGAACAATCTTTTGATTTTGAATATCTACAGGGTTCCATTTTATTCACAGAAGAAGAACTAAAAGGCGTTCCAAAGGAAGAGCTAGCTGGATATACCAAATCTGCCGAGGGCGACAATGTTGTATATACGGTGACTTACAGAGGACTCGACATATTCTCTATCGTAAGGACTTCTCAGCGTTCCGGCCGCCAACATATCTAATTTCTTCTAAGTTCGGATACGCAGAAAATCCTGAAACACGAAAAAAGGCTTCCGAAGGATGGCAGTCACGGCTCGCTATCGGTGCCCTCTATTCACCAGGGCTGTAGAATTACGCCAAAAAATTGGTAATCTCCTTGGGTATAACACCTGGGCTGACTACGTCACGGAGGTAAGGATGGCGAAGACGGGGAAGGCAGTGCAAGACGTAAGTCTTTACGATAACCCGGTCACGGGCAATATTGATATTGTAACTATATAGTTCCTCGACGATTTGATAGAGAAGTTGAACCCTGTTGGTACCAAGAATATTGAAGCGTTACTCGAATTGAAGAAGAAAGAACATGCAGAAAAAGGTCTGCCTTTCGATGGCAAATTTTACATCTGGGACCATTTCTACTACAAGAACAAGTTCATCAAACAAACGCTCGACCTCGATACTAATTTGATTAAAGAGTATTTCCCTGTGTCTACAGTGGTCCCTTCTGTTCTGTCCATATACCGGGATATGTTAGGTTTAAGGTTTGAAGAAATAAAGGACGCATCGACCTGGGACCCCGGTTTGGACCAATTTTTCATGGGCCTCAATTGACTACTAACTTCTTGTTTATAGAGGTGCAAACGTTTTTTGTCTGGGAGAAGGATTCAAATGACGAAACGGGATTTGTTGGATATTTCTATCTTGATCTGTACCCTCGCCGTAAGTGCCCAGCTTCGTTCACAAGTTTCGTCTACTCATCGTTATCTCTCATCAGCCGGTAAATATACACACAATTCTGTATGGCCCCTTCTCTCTAGTTACGAACTTCCTGATAAAAATTGGGCCGGCCCTGTAATCGCGATGGTGGCCAATCTGGCCAAGCCCACACCCGAAAGGCCTGCTCTGCTGCGCCACCAAGAAGTCTGGACGTTTTTCCATGAGATGGGACACATTTTCCACCATCTTCTTAGCAGGACTAAATTCTCTCGATTCCATGGGTTGCAGTGCGTTATGTTTTATACCTTCTTTTTATTTCAATATAATTGACGATGATTTTGATAGTACTGCTCATGACTTTGGAGAAGCCCCATCGCAGATGCTGGAGAACTGGTATGTAAACGCCTTGATGAAATGTTTTTTTTTTTTCAAAAATTTTTCTTCTCGTTAGGTGCTGGGACTCCAGAGTCCTAGAGAAGCTGTCGAGCCATTATGAAACTCAGAAACCACTATCGCCCGAGTTAATCCAAAGTTTAGTCAAGAGGTAAGAGCCTGTACAAGCCGTCCTACTGTTAATCATAATAACATTCTCCCTGACAGTCGATACGCAATAACTGGTCTGTTCTACTTACAACAGGTGTTCTTTTCCAAATTCGATTTATTGGTGCACATTGATCCAAGTGAGGAGTCCCAAATCGACTGACGCAAATCAGAGAAATGACAGCGATCATAGTTTACGAGGATTATACGCACCTGTGGAATTCTCTTCGTAAAAAAATCTACCTTCATGAGTACGATAAAGAAACGCCTGGTCACGCAGCATTCCAACATCTCATGGAAGGATATGATGTGGGGTATTATAGGTACAACACTTCTCTATTTACTATCGGTAGCGTAGTTAACTGATTATGGAACGTGTAGTTATACATGGTCCCAGGTTTTCGCAGCAGACATGTATGGTAAGTCAATCGCTGAAGTCTACAGATTTTACGCCTTCCTGACTGTGTCCTCAGAAACAATCTTCAAGGCGGATCCTTTCGACCCTGCCCAAGGCAAGCGATACCGTGATATTATCCTTCGTCCAGGTGGAAGTCGCGACGAAATGGACTTCCTACAGGTAAGCCATTTAGCTAGTTTGGTTGAAGCATATTATGGCTTGCTCATCGCCCTTTGAGGAATTCCTTGGACGGCCCCCTAACAATGAAGCCTTTTTACGACAAATCCTCGGAACCGTTTAAGAACAATAGTAATTTTCGTATACACCTCAGGGTAGAAATTAAGAAGAATGTACCTATTAGAAAATGCGGCTCGACTCGGAAATATACTGGAAACTATAGCCCCGCATTACGACTAAACTCTGACGATAAAGCGACCTAAAATACATACGGAAGTTTCTTCCCACGGTTTTTCGCTGGCGATTGTTCAACGCCTGTGTCACTGCCTGTATCGTCCTTCCTCTCACCATCGTAAAAATGGCGGATGCTGGTAAGAAACATCTGCACGATATTGTGCCCTTGTCTATGCTCATGGACTCACTGTATGCAGGCTTCTTCAAAGGCACCTCAGCCGACCAAGACAGGCGCTTTTCTGACAAAGAATTGAAGTTGTTGAAATCTATGAAGTTTCCCCCTGAATTCGAGAAGAAGGTAGACCATTCCTCGAATTCGTTGCGTACTCCAGTGGTCTCATTTTTGTCTGGCGCTAGGTCGACATGAGGAAAGTCAACTTGACTGTCATCAGACCTTGGATAGCCAAAAAGGTTGTGGAGCTTATCGGCTTCGAAGATGAGGTAGTAGTCGAGTATGCCATGGGATTACTAGAAGATGAATCCCAACCTGTGGGTTTTCCGTCTCATTTGTAATAACCAACCTCTCAATTTTTTTTTAGAATCCGGACCCAAAGAAGATGCAGATTAATCTCACAGGTTTCCTGACAAAGGACACTGCGAAATTCATGGAATCTCTGTGGAAGCTCCTGCTAGAAGCCCAGGCGGAAGTATCAGGTGTCCCCAGGACGTTCGTCGAGCAGAAGAAGGAAGAGATGCGGAAAGCGCGTGAGGGCGACACTCGTGCTATTGATGAGCGCGACCGTCGTGCAAGGCTGGATGAAATCAGAGACTCTGAACGTGGCGGTCGTGGCGGTCGTGGAGGAGGAGGTCGTGGAAGAGGCCGTGGACGCGGTGGACGCGGGGGTTATGATGAGCGTCCCCGCGATGCGGGTTGGGGCAATCGAGGAGGCGGGCCTGGAGGTCCTCCTGGTGGTGTAAGTCTATCTCTGTAAATATTTCTTCCGAAACACTCCCTAACTTTTTTGAACCAGGGTGGCCCTCGCCGTCGCTTTTCTTCTCGGTCCCCGCCTCTTCCGCGTCATCGCTCAAGATCATTGACGCCACGAGGTTCTCGCTCGCCTCCAGGACGCCGGTATAGATCCCCGCCTCGCCGGCGTTCTCCGTCACTCGCTAGCAGCTCGCGATCTCGCAGTCGCTCTCCTCCAAGAAGGCGACCATCACCTCCTCGCCGATCACCTTCTCGTTCTATTTCTCGTTCGCCTCCTCCACCAAGTAGGCGCAGGCAACGATCGCCTTCTCTCACTCCTCCCCGTCATTACAAAGAAAGGAGCAGTCGTAGCCCGCCTCCTGGACGCCGTCGACGACTATCTCCTCAATCTGCATCCGGCTCTCGTAGTCGCTCACGCTCACCACCGCGCAAATATGCTCGGAGAAGAAGCGGCAGTCCTCCTAGGCGTCGTAGACGCAGTCCTAGCGTCTCAGATTCGAGATCTCGGTCTCCTCCGCCTCCACCTAGGAGGAGAAGTCCCAGTCCTGCGCGGAAAACATCCGGAAGGCATGCAGGAGGAAGCGAAAGAAGTTCAGGCAAGGGCCGTGAGCGAGAACGCGGACGCGACTATTCTCGATCCAGGTCGCGGACCCGATCTCCTAGACGTGACAACCGGGACCGAGATGGAGATGAAAGGATGGCTGTTGACAAGCCATCTTCCGCTGCTGGTGAACTGAAAATCAAGGGTCAAGCTGAGATTGAACGCAGGAAAAGTAAGTGGGAAGTTACGGGCGGTGATGATGTGCGTTTGCTCAACTCAATATTTTCTGCTCTAGATGGCTGACCGTGGATTTTGTTTTGTTTTCAGGGTAATGAAAAGCGTGATATTGACCTTGCGCGTCGGGAGAATGAGCTCAAGGAGAAAGCATTGAGGAACAAGGTGGTGAGGTCCAGGATGAAGAGCGGTTAAGCACAAAGTATGACACCTCCCTCGTGTTTAGAACTAGGTCTTCTCATCTGGCAGCTCAGTTGAAGGTAGTGTCGGGGTCTTGGCAAGTATACATTCATCATTACTTTTTCCTTTTTCCCCTCTTCCTTTTTTCCCCCCTCTTCCTTTTTCCCCCTTTGATACTTCTCGAAAAACCTATACTCAGAACTTCATTTTTTTGTGCAGAATTTTGCTCTCATCTCCGCCTATATCTGAAAATATAAACTAGTTGCCGAAGTTTTACGCTCTCCTGTATATTTCATAAGCGATTTGGGTTTGCCAGTCATAAGAAGTTTTTTCTATCTCTTTATACCGCCAAACATTTACTCTGTTGCTGCTTACAGACTGCAACATTCGTTGTTGCTGCCTCACCACAAAGCAGAACCAAGACTCAGAGTTCCTCTTGGCAAACTTCTGAGTTCTCAATGTTTTTATTAGTGCTGGGATAGAGATTGACTTCATGTCCGTTGAATGCCTATTCAACATGCTTCCCGTTTTACTGTGCGGCCGTCAAAGCCGACGCGCGTGTGATGCTACGCACCGTAAGCTTTATTTTTGGATTACAACCATGTCGTCCGACGTGCGGGGAAGAGAAGCTATCAATAGGAAACTGCTATGAATCTCCACTTATCTACTGCGTCACTCGTGATTAGTGCGGACTGCAGGTATGTGTTCTTCGCTCAGAATGATATGTATGCATGACGTCTTTCAATCGCTCAAAGAAGGCCGCTACCCCACGGGAATAAGGCTAGCCTTGGGCTAACTGCAGACCTAAGCTTCGTTCGAGAATGTCATCAGTTGGTGGGTGTGATAGCACCTGTCGGCAACTCAATCTGCAAAGCCTTCTAGCGGCCGTGCATTTTCGGGACTAGTGCTGAAAACGGGATAGTCGTTAAGCACGGCTTACGCCAGGTTACTTATAAACTTCCCTCTTGAATGCTATGTAGTTCCTTGTGGTTCAATCATGTCCTCATCCACCTCGGCCTCGTTTTCCTCGCCTTCACTCACCACCTCAGCGCCTTCCTCCTCTCAGTCAACCGCCAACAATGAACCACAGAAAGGAATGGGTCCCACGAATACCATTTATATCGGCATTGCTGTCATTCTTGGGGTGCTCATAGTGCTGGCGAGTTTTTCGAGGCGGAGAACCCTGCTGTCGAGGAGGAATGTACCACTGGTAGACAACAGGACGGAAGGCACACGACAGGAACGACCGATACTTTATGAACGATATACTGGGGATGCTGCTATGGATAGGTGGAAATACACGATTGTGAGTTTTTGTAATTTGGCCCGGGAGGAAACTCAGCCGCATACTTTGTTCGTTTTCTTAGCCTTTATCAGCGACGCTCTTGCACGTCACGGATACATTAACCGAACCGAAATCTGGAGAATTCCCCATCCTTTCGTCAGATGTGAAAAACGGGACTAAACTCGACGAAACTTCAGATATTGTCGAAGTTGCTGTGATGATCGTCATGCCTTCACCGCCACCTTTCGTATCGCAAAACACGACTTTACGCGTCGGAATAGAAGGTACCTCACTTCTGCCATCAAACCCGCGGTCTCTACCTGAATATCAGATCGGTGTAACGGTCTTGCTGCTTCAGACCGAATAGGCCTCAACCCCGTAGTGCCAAGTTTGTCATTTGGCGGAGTACATCCTCAGTGTCCTGTTTCCAGCAATTTAAATAGGATTCTTAAAATCTCTAGGTTTACCTGGGCCGATGTATGCTCGTGCACCGCGAGGCCGCGAGAAGACAAGAAACCCTTTGGTTAGACCCTCCTGCTGGACAGTCTGATAAGCCGAATGACGGTGTAGGCTATAAATACTACAGGCCCGAGAGATAAAGTGCTATAAATAGATGCATTAAGCATCCACGACCTGTCCACGACCATTGGAATGTGGAGGTCGTAAGCTTGAGGGATCGTTGGCTGCAAATGAATACAATGGAGTGTCTGTATATTCGAAGCCAAGGAGCATTACTATCCAATCAATGTGAGCTTTTTACGCTCACTTTTGATGAATACTCACCTGGTGCCAGAACTTTAGTGAGCCATGGGATTCTATTTCTGCAAAAGTTAGGCCAAGTGACCCTCAGTAATGGAGTTATCGCCTTCTGAATTGGGATAATTCACACATGTCTTCTACTTCCATCTCCATCACCCCGTCCTCTTCTTCTCCTCCGCAATCCACCAGCAGCAGCGGTAGTAATGCCGGCTCACGCAAGAATGGGTTCAACAACCTCCTTTTCTTCGTCATATTCTTCGTCCTCTTAATTGCTTTTGTGGCTGTTGGAACGATCACGAGACGGCGGAGGAGAAGTAGAGGATTTGAGTTTGATTTGACAATGGATGACGATGAGTTGACTCCGGAGGAGGTTGAGCAGGCGAGGCCGGTGCTGTATGAGCTGGGTAGCAGGGAAGCTGTAGAAACTGGGTGGAAATACGAAAAGGTGTGGGTTCCAATGCATGCTTTCACAACGACAAAATTCATGACAAATTCATATTTCCGTGGATTCATCTGTAGCCTTTATCAGCAACACTTATAAAAACCACCCAGTGGACCTCAATAAAAGGGTCCATAGAAGACGATACGGTATCTGTGACACGCGATGGCGAAGACCCAGCTCACTTGCAAGACCCTGCTGCGAATGATCGACTCGGAACTTTGCCCTCGTTCTCCCCCTCATCGTGGAGACGGGGACGCAGTTCAAGTTCCCAGCCAAAACGTTCATCGTCGTTTTTCGACGAGGAGATAAGGCCAATAGAGTCGCCGGAAGCCCTTGAAGTGGCCGTTATGATTGCTATGCCCTCGCGTGAACGTTCAATATCGGCAGCGCTGCAACAAAACGGGCCTCGCGATGGAGATGCTACAACCCATTCTCACTCGGAGCCCTCAAGTCTAGGACTGCCGGAGTATCAAATTGGCACGATGACTGTACCATGGCATACGGAGCTGAAGCGAGAGTCAATAGCAATAGACTCAGGTTCATAGCAGCAAGCAGCGCTTGTTCTTCCATGTGTACTTTTTCGCTTTGAGGATATATTGCTTCGGACAAACGTGCTGCTCTAGATTACTTGTTAACGGAGTGTAATGTTGTAAGATAGAGAAGGGAAGGAACCTCAGAGTGCTTTCAAATGCGCAGCAGAGTCAGAGCAGGCTAGAGCACTTAATGGCGTTGAGCAGGAAGATCTATATATAGACGAATGAAATTAATTTTACGTCAGTGTACTTAGTCATTGTGATAGTGGTCGATCTTGTCTTAACTCTGTACGGGGTGCGCAAGACATTCATTAAGATGGCCCCAAGCCCGAATCTGGGTGCTTCAATGTCTTCAACCTTAGTAGTCCCACCCGGAGACTCTACTCAGTCCCCTCTTCCTCAGTCTACCCCCAGCAGCAATGACAACAACAGCAGTCTCCAGCAGAAGGGTGCCAACTACTTCTTCGGTTTTCTCATCAGCTTCGTTGTCCTCCTACTCGTGTTTGTGGCTTGTGGCATAACCTCGAGGCGGCGGTTTCTTGCTAGGAGGGGGCCGACGATCTTGGGTGCAGTTCAGCCATGGGGATCGTCAGGCGACATGAGAATTCCACAAACGGTACCTGTGTTCTACGAATGCTTTACCGGAGAGCCTGCTCTGGCCGAAGACGGATGGAGATACACGATGGTACCCCTTCAATGCGCCTATGTCTGCTTTACAGCCAATACTTACAAATTTCTCGCCGTTGTTCAAATTTTAGCCTTTGTCGGCTTCCCTTGTGAAAGGTGACAAGGTGTCCTCAGTTGAAGCTACAGGAAACCATAATACAAACGCTCTGCAGTCAGACGTTGAGGTTACACCAGAGTTGCCGCAAACTGCCCTTCCTCAACGTGGAG
Source organism: Gymnopilus junonius (assembly GCA_015501075.1). NCBI lineage: Eukaryota > Fungi > Basidiomycota > Agaricomycetes > Agaricales > Galerinaceae > Gymnopilus > Gymnopilus junonius. The sequence goes on along the minus strand of JADNYJ010000067.1, from coordinate 143,504 downwards.
CAATCTCGTCGTTCCTTCCTTCCTGGATATCGAAACCTTCAGAGCCCAAACGCCGCTCTTCAGTAGACGAGAAGACGGATTTGATCGAAACACCAGAAGCTCTAGAAGTAGCTGTCGTGATTGCCATGCCCAGTCGCTCACATCGACTCTCTTCCTCGTCTTCAAAGCGTCCTGTGCCCTTTGGTTATCCCCTTTCACAGTCTCAGTTTCCGTCTACTTCGCATTCCTCAACATCTCCAATTACTTGGCAGGACGTCTTAAACGATGAGAAAAACTCGGTTCCGCCTCATTTACCCTCCCATCTGCCGGAATTCCAGATTGGTTTGACCCTCGTACCATGGCACACAGAGTTAAATTCGGCCCCTTTGTAGCAACGCGTTTTCGTCCTTCAAAATTTCATTCCCCTTTGTTGTGTGTACTGCTGCTGGCTTTGTTCAGCTACTTTGATGGCTGCCGTTGTCGTTATCCTTTTGCTTTCCATATTTTTTTATCATCATTATTACCTGACTGCTTTTGGGACTTGTTTTCGTTATCGACTGACCTCGGAGTTTCGGACTCTTTTTGTTACAACGTTTGTAGGTTTTATGTAAATATAAGAAACTGGTCGCACTGTAATATGCATGCATTATTAGGTTAGTTGTACGTACTAAAGTATAGTTTATATTAGTTAGGGGAGGGAACCATGATTCATGCATAGGATGAGCATTAATTCATCCTGTATCCTGATTTTGGAAGCTCAGGATAATAACCTACAGCTTCAGGGAGCAGCATATTCCCTATCCTTGTATCAACTGCATTTGCTGACTAGCAATTCCTTGGCGCTGAAGGTGAGGCAAACGGAACTGGAGTTAACTGCAGGTGCAAAAGCAAGACTTGGTCCCCAGATCGCCCATACTGGTGCAATTAACTGCGGTAGGGAGCTAAGTAGTGATATGCAGAGAAGTTCGTATACAGGCTTGTTAGGAACAAACCGGTAGGTACATAGACACCACTCTGAGAGCTGACGAATATCGGTCGATGCATTCACGTCAGTGTCCTTCCTTTTCATGCTAGTGCCATGGAATTTGTCGAAGATGTTCAACAGCTCGCAAAGAATCCAAACCAATGGCGGAAAGCAATTCTAACACGAGCACGACTCCATCATAAAAAGAGTCTTGCATTCTATGAGAACAGGTCCAGAAAATACTTCTCTTCAAGCAAAATAAAATGACAAGAAGATACCAGAGTAAACCAAGTCATGAATCACTTCGCACCCCCTTCCTCTGGTTTCTCCCTTGATATCAGCCCCACACCCGTGACCGCACCACCAGCAGTGACTTCGGCCGCCTTGCGCGTCTCATGAGCGTGGTGTAGCTGTTGGCGCTGAAGTTCTTCCCGAATGACTTCCGCACGTTTGATCTGTGCGTAATAATAGAGTAACACGATGAAGGTATGAAGTGGAAGATGAGAGGTGGAACGGAACGGAAGGAGAAAAGGAGTTGATGAGCAGAAGGATATTTACTTAAGCAGCTACGGGCCCACCTCTTTGGTGTGATGCAAGCACTCTAGGTAATCGGCGTTCTGGGGACGGCATTCAGTTGGGTTATCTGTCTGGGCATAGCACTGTTCAGAGAAACGCTCGTGTAAGTATGAGAGAAACTAAGAAAAACAAGAGGCGAATAATGCACACTTTCTGGAATTCCTGCCAGTATGCAAAGCATCGAGAGCGGCCTGTAATTCAAAGAAACAAAAATGACGAGACTGAGTTGAGCAATCATTTCACAAGGGTCACCCGAGACTTAGAGGTTGAACGTACCTCCGCCCCAGCCAAATCCTGACTACTCAATTTAACTTAGTCAGTATCAGAATGACGGAGAAACGAGCAGGACGTACGGCCATAATTAATGCTTTTTCGAGTGTTGAAAGGTTGAATTCGGAGCCCGTTGCAGGCTTGTGACTGTGTGATCCGTGACGAGCGAGGTGGACAATTGCTGTCCACGTGATGTGGGTGCGACGCGACGACGCGGTATAGGGGTAGTACTCTAGGAGATAGTCTCAACTCATACTCTGGTAATAAGTGTGTGTGTGTAATGACTGAGTAAAAGTCCGTAAAGTATGTTTAGCATTATCTATTGAACGTTCATTTAGTCATTTCAATTTCCGGCAGTCCGCAGGTCACCTAAGATAGCCTTTAACTCGCTTAAAAAGAGACATACATGGTACATAAAGAGGAAGTGATCAATAATATTACATGAACTCGCTGACCTCATCAACGTCTACCAACTCTTCCAAATCAATAAAGTTTGAGGCAAAACATTTGGGAGAAGTTCCAGTGCACCATATGAATAAGTATCAACTCGATTCTCCAATGGTAGTAACCGTGTCGCCACTCAGCAACATACCTCAACTTTAAAATAACCTTCCTGAGATTGGGCATCCCTACCAAGGCGTGGTCGAGCACCTGTGAAGAGTTGTACAGATGTGATGTGTACAACCAATGGACATGAGGTTCATCCCCTATAAATTGCGTGGGTAGTTTCGAGCTCAATGGTGAGTGTTGTTATGAACAATGAAGAGTCACCCAGCGTCAGGAGATAAGCCATGTGGTGTGGTGCGATGTAGGAGAAATTCTGTGGGCTGCCTGTGGTAGAAAGTTTGAGACTTCGCAAATTCGATAGATGACTCAAGATATCGACAGCGGTTTCTAACTCCTGGCAGGATCTGGCGTAAAAATTTAATAAATTTATATTTTCTAACGATTTAAAGATACTTACATGGCCCTATAGGGCATTTCCTAATCTCAAGAGTCTCTATCATGGAATCTAGAGACTCCAACGTGCGACAAAATGGAATTACAACAACCGCTTCAGGGAAAGAAACGGCCAGTGATATCAAGTTTTGGAAGGGACTGCAAGGAAATGTGTGGGTTTAAAAAAGTCGACGGAAGTGGTAGCCATTCAAGGTGTTTGATTCCCGCTAAGTTTGCTATCTCGGCATCCCGAAAACAGTGGAACCAATGATCCGTTTACTGGCGAATCAGTGAAGGCCACATTCCAAAGACCTAGCTCCTGCAAACCAGTGGGAGATACATTCGACACAACAAAGGTTTTATCTAGATTGGTGACATTGATGAAGTGAAGGGACTTCAGATTAGACTGCGATCGAATTGCCAGAAGGAGAGAGCGGAAGTCGTCACTAATTCTTTTAAAATCTAATAGACCGTTTCGAGTCTCGACAATGAGGACTTCGACTGGTGCAGAAGTCATACGAGCGAGGAGAATGAGTAGGTTGCGCTTCGTCGCTTTAAGCGTTCTTCCCAATCCTGTAAGTATTGCACCTGCGCGTTCGCCAATTCCAGTGGCGGGTCTAGTGCTGATATACCCAGAGATGTTGAGCGGTTGTCAACAACAAGTTTGAACGTCCGTATGTACTGAAGTAGATCACGATTCGCTGGCAGATCCAAGACTCTCAGAAGCTTCTGGGCGCGCTTCTGAGCAAAGTCATCTGCATGGAAATTTATCTCAGAAAAAATGTGTTGTTTGCTCCTGGTGTTGAATGCCATTGAAACCAGGCAGCATGCTCGGAGTGCCTCCAACCTCTTCCTCTGGCTGTCCGTCTCTGAAGCAACGAAGTCGATTATAAGGTCGATAATTTCCTGGGGAAAATTTGGTTGTGTTGGAGCATACATCTAGCGGTTCATTAATCATTCAATATCGTTTGTAGGAAGAAACGTAGTGGGAAACGTGGACTGACCTCTTGGATCTGAGTACCGACAGGTCAACTCGAACTTTGAAGAGTTTAGTTTGCATTACTATTTATTCATATTTGCTAGTACTACGTGGGTATGCCCCGCGTGCTTACACGCCAGAATGCACTCTTAATATTTATGTATTCACTAATATAATACAATACAGTTGTTTCATTAACTCGTTAGTTTTGGCTTACCTCTATCAAGTGGTCCGTCTTGACCTCAACGAACCCTGAGGATGAAATATCTGGAAAAAAGTCGCTGGCGCCGTACGTGAGTGCATTTCCAATGGTATCCTTTTGATCTCCCATCAAAAACGGCAATCTCTTTGGGTAGGGAACATATTTCAGCTTGAGAGTGATGGCGCGGAGGCTCAACAACTGCTTTAAGAAACCGTCGAGTATGTGCATTGAGTGACGCAGGTGCTCAAAGTAAAGCTCCAAAACATGAAGACGGCTTTGAATGAACATCGCCGGTATGCTGAGAGCGATTGTAAGAGACTCTAAGCCAAGGCGGGGTTCAGAATGATTGAAGAAGAAGACGATGGTCAGGGGTGTAACGTAGAAGCAATCCCACGCGGAATTTAGTATGTCGATGTGCAGATTCCGTAAACTCTGCAGGCGTCGTAGAGTCAACGACAAAGGCTCATACATAGATCTGGGGTCTAGTCCAAATAAAATGATTGTAAGTCTTTACACTAACCATCGATGTTCTGAACGCTCACCAAACCCAGAAGATGTATGTATAGCGTAGTTCCGTATCTCGAGCGTCTCCAAAGAGGAAGAAAGAGATTCGACCATCTGACAGAATGGAGCTATATCGACAGACTGCTGAGGGAAAGAAACAGCCAAGGTCCTCAGGTTCAAAAGGGTTGCGTTGTAGATGAAAAAGGGTGTTGAAAACCAGAATAGGGCAGATATTCCAGCCGCTCGACGCGGGTTATGTTTCGCATATCGGCGTCAGAGAACGTGAGGGGTGCACCCTGTGAAAGCGAGGGTGAAAGGCTGGTATTCCAAAGGCCTAGTTCCTGCAGATTGTTGGCGGGCGCATTTTGCGTAACAAGGCTTTTCTCTAGGTGGGTAATGTTAATAAAATGCAGCGACTCAAGAGTTTCGTGGGACCGAAGGGTGGTAATCATCGTGTAAAAGTCCTCGTTAACACCTCTCCAGTCCAGAACACCATTTTGAGCCTCGAAGGTGAAATGTCGAAGTGATGCATGACCCAAACGGTCCAATACGCTGAGCAGATGATTGTCCCACAGCCCAAGTCTTCTCCACAGCCCGGTGAAGGCAGCGCCTGCGCGTTGGTACAACGCATTAGGACGTGTGAGGTCGAATATCCCTAGGGAAGATGTGCTCATGTCAATGATAAGTGTGAACGACCGTATGTAGTGCACCAGGTCATCGTTTACTGATCCGTCCAATACACCGAGGAGTGCATGGGCGCGCTTCTGAGCCAAGCCATCTGCACGGAAAATGATTTTAGAGAACAGACGCCTTTTGCAGCTCGAGTTGAAAGACGGTGAAATTAGAGAGCAGGTTCGGAGTGCGTTCAATTCGTCTGTGCGATCTTCTGCAGCAAACACAACGAGATCAATTATGAGATCGATGAGTTCCTGGGGAAGTGTTGTTGCCTGCATCTCCTTTGTCACGAATTATCAAGATCGTCACTGAGAACGGATCGTGGCCAACCACCGTCGTTGAAAGCGGAGGAAGTGCTATTTATTCGTGTTTACACGACGACGATCCTTCTCGAAAATCGGCCTTCTCTGTCCTGGATTGGATACCGTTGATCCTTGTCGACATCTTTCTCCCTGGACACGTCCTTGCGTTTGGGCAATATTATTCGAAGGAATCCTAGCGACCACAATCAACCCGTCGCATCGAATCACACTTATCCGAGTCGTTACAACATATAGCATATAATGGCGGAATTCCAAGCAGAGAAAGCATTTGCCAGAACTTTTCTGAACACGTTATCGACGCAGCCTGTCGTCTACGGGGACGATTATCAACAACCACCCGAGCATTCTCTCAAACGCGTTCCTGTGCTTCCAGTGAGTGCATGCTTTTCATCTCCTAAAACCCCTATTCCATGGCTTTGATCAAGGAGTCCGAGTTGGCCAAGCCGGTTCCTTGTTTCTTGATATATAAAGCCTGTCGCCCCTTCCCAGACCATTATTGTCCTTTTCTTCCTCCTCACTTTTTCATCCGAGGTCGATATCGTCAATTTTCGTACTAGCTGTTTTTATCATCCTTCGGCTGCATTGCTGTATTGAATCACCATCCTCATTGCATCAATAACACGTACATCTGTCTCGCAGATCCCTGTACCGCCTCCTCCTGCACGTAAGCCTCGTGTAGAAGAAGTTGCATCCACTTCAGGTGCGTCAAATCTTCACCTCGATCTGTAGGAAAGAGTGATGCCATGCCATTTCTTGCTCGTGTAAAATGCCGTCGGACTGGATTGAGTTCCACATGTTATTATGCCACCGGTTCTCCTCATTGTCTTTTTTATATCAATTCCTTTCACTCGCCTCGTTTTTTTTTGTGTGGTTTCCACGCCACTGACCGTGATATAAATTTACAGCGTCCATTTCTCTTGTGTTCAAGTCCTTGAAGCCACCAGCCTCCTTCACTCTTAGCGTTCAACTCACCGACACTGTTTCTGCCATCAAAGCACAGCTCGCAGCTCAACCCTCAACACCACCCGCAGACGCACAAAGGCTTCTACTGAAAGGCAAAGCGCTAGCAGACGGAAAGCTACTCAAGGAGTACAACGTCAAGGAAGGAGACACCATCAATTTGATGCTCAAACCTGGTTTCGATTGGAACCCAAGTGCAACAACGAAAGATACAGATATCAAAATGTCCGATTCCACACCTACCCCTAATCCGTTTGGCGGGGTCAAGCTCGATCCCAACGTCAAGGCTGGAGGCGAGAAGAAAAAGCATCAGAGGATTCCGAGTGTTGTCCTATCCCCTTCACCATCGAGCGAGAGCCCAGGGGCGGTAGAGAAAGATATTATGCTGACGCTCGACGCGCCTGTCAGTCCTGTGGGGCAAACGGAGAAGCTGTCGACCTATCATGAGACGGTGGCTGATCCTTTGTTCTGGGAAAGGCTCTACGCCTTCTTGAAGTAAGAACATGTTCTTCCTTTGTGCTCATGGAAGCTGATTCGCGTTTGTCATTATTTTACCTTCAGGAACGAGTTCAAGACCGACGCGGATGTTTATACGGCGTTTGAAGATTTTCTTTGTGCTGCAAAGGGCTCGCTTACAGCGAGTGAGATTGCGAGGATTCGAGACCACGTCGGCGTGATTGGCATGGCTGGTACATAATGTCGTCGTCATCTGGCAAGCCGAAAGGGATGCATAGAATATGGAATTTACGGTTTAACAAGGTGTGTTTATAATCACTCACTGGATTTGCTGTGCTGAGGGCTTTGCAGCTGCTATTATACAATATATAATACATACACATTTCACCGGGCTTTCTTTCTTCGACCGCAGGATATGCTTTGTTTAGAATCTGAAATTTTAATCGTGGATAAATTCAATGGCGAAATTCATCCTCAATAACCATGGTTGCATGTATACACTCAGAGCTGTTGAGGGCTGTCATTAAAGTCGCCCACAAAGCCCATCGCCCAATTGCAACGTTCAACACCGAGTCTGAGTTAGTTAATATTTATCTTGCTGATTTCAGTTCTGCACCCATGACTTGTAGTACTGACCGTCCTCCAAAATCTTGTAGCTCTTCAATATCATAATCAAGCAATGATTGGTTGTGTCTTCTGATCGTAACTTATGATTGGAGAGCCTGTGGCTGCCTGTGGTTGGCCTATTTATAGAACGTGTTTGGTGTGGCTAATCTGATTTTGTTGTAGAAAAAGCCGACTCAGGGGATTTGAAACCATCAGCCTTCTATCACACAAAGCTCGAGGCTCGAGCGGACCTCTCTTAAGGACGGGTTACCGGTAGACTTTTCCTTAGCCCATGCCCACATTGTAATAGCATTCAAGTATCGCAAACAACCTTGGAAAGCGCTTTATCTAACAACGAACGTTATCTTCCTCCTCTTCTTCAAACTTCCTTTCTATATGCTTCTCTATGCATTCCCTTCATCGCCCCCCCGTAGGAGCTGGCCACTGGGATGGTCCATCCTCTCTGTCGCTTTTCGAACTTTAGTTGAGGTCTTGTGGAACTCGTCCATACCTAAGGAGACCCCTCTAGAAAAGCTTGCCAACCAGAAGGAGGCGAAGAATGGATTTGTTTGGGTGGATGCCGTTCCTTCGGAGTATGTTGTTGGAGAAGTCAAGGAGATTTCGTGGAAAAATAATGTAGCTCCTGCGAGGGTCGGTGCGTTTTGGTATGGTCGAAGAGAGAGCGATGAAGGATGAAAAGGTTGTTTACCATATCCACGGTAAGCTTGCTATTAAGGGTTCCAAAGGAGGCATGATTGCTTATTTGAGCTCTGGACTTTATCAGGATTTGTTGTGAGCACTCAACTCATGTTTCTCCAATATGGGAAAAATGTTGGCATCCAGTAATAAATGGGAAACGCTCATCCGTCCAATCTCACTCATAAAACTCTTGTAGATGGCCTTATCCTACCTTTCCCACACATCCTCGCGTGTTTTCTCAGGAATACAGTGTAATACACCTCCTTGGCACATGATACCTCCTTGGCACAACCGCAATTTTTGAACTTAGTTTTCGCCGGTCAGCCATAAAATCTATGTATATGCTTTGATATGTACTTAATCTATTGTCATACAAAATCTCAGCTGACGGGATAAAGTTGTCGAGGCAGGACAACGCGATTACCCATCAAAATTGGAGGAAATCATTCATCACAACTTTTTGGACCTAACTTTTTGCATTTTTGAGTGCAGCTTTTGGTTCCAAATTTTAGATTCATGTTGAGAATAGTCCTGCCTTCAATCTCAGCTAGATTTGACGCGAAAAACGCGCAGATTGAGGGCAAAATTGGGGATGCAAGTGAAACCGTGATCAGAGCGTGACACGCGCACTCAACGGCGCGTTGCGTCATTGTTGACAGTTCCTTTCCCATCCATTCCACTGGCTCTCGCATTCTAAATCCAGCCATGGCGAAGAAGGCGCTGTCAGACCGAGTCAAGAGCCTCAAGAAATCTCGAATCGACGAACAACACCTGTCTCAGGCTGCCAAAGCATACCATGCTGGACAAGCCGGATACACCACCAAGAGGTCTTTACGTGCAGTCGCAGCTGAATTTAATGTCAAGTGGCGCACTCTGAGCCGCCGTGTTAATAATGAAGGGCAGTCTATGCTTGACTTCAATGCTAGCAAACAAAAACTCACGCCAACTGAGGAGCAAATACTCGTTAAATTCCTCTTAGAGTCTGCAAACATTGGCTTCCCTCTCAGACATCGCCAGATCGAACGATATGCCAATGCAGTGCTTGAAAGCAAGCAGGGGGGAGATTGCGAGAAGGTGGGGAAGCAATGGGTCTTCAATTTCCTCACTAGGCATCATGATGCACTTCAAACGCATTGGAGCAAACCTCTTGACATGCAGCGTGCAAAGTCTCTCAATCCAGCAGCTGTCAAATCATGGTTTGATCTTGTTGAGGAATTCATTGTGAAGCTTGGCATTAGGAAGGAAGATATTTATGGGATGGACGAGAGTGGGTTTCCGACAGCATATGCAGGAAAGGAGAGGGTGGTAGGTGCACGAGGTACAAAAACGCAGCACAAGCAGGGAGGCGCCAATCGCGAGAATGTCACTGCTATCATTACAATATGTGCAGATGGGACTACGCTGAAGCCCATGATCATCTACAAGGGGAAGAACATGATGCAAAAGTGGAATGATAATAATGTCAGCGAGGCACAGTGGGTCAAATTTATCCACTCACTATGGAAAATGCTCACCTATTCAAAGCATTGCCCACTCCGAGAATGGTTGGACAGATGGTAATCTCGGTTACCTCTGGCTGACAACCCTCTTTGATCCCGAAACCCAAGAGAAGGCTGGAGGACGGCCTCGCGTCTTGATCTTGGATGGACACAGCTCCCATTACACACTCGAGTTCCTGGAATATGCAAAGGCTAACAATATCATTGTCCTGGGATATCCACCTCACTGTACGCATGCACTCCAGGGTCTTGACGTCGTGTGCTTTGGAAAGATGAAGGAAACCTGGAAGCAAGTTATCACTGCATTTGAGGAGGAAAACCGCCGTGATGTGACCAAGGCTGACTTTACTTACCTCTTCGGAACAGCGTTCATTCAAGCTTTTGACGAGGAGACTGTCAAGGCAGCATTTCGAGTGACAGGTGTCTATCCATTCGATCGGACAGTCATCTCTGAGACCCAAATGAAGCCGAGTGAGGTGACGTCCACCAAAGGTGAATTCCCGCTCCCCCAAGCTAGTCCTGTGCGCGCCATCATGGCGGTCTTTGATCCGAACCTGCCTACACCTTTAACCCCCGTCAACGGCTCACAGCGGGCCTTAGAAACGGTTGAAAACTCACCATCATCATCTCGCAGACGCCGCCGAGACGAAAACATCGACCCATCCCTGTATACACCCTCTAAACGGATACGCTCCCTGTACACAGCACTTGGAGCAACGCACACAGGTTCCTTCCTTGTCTCAAAGGACCCCATCACTTCATCAACTCCAATCTTTTCCCCTGTCTTAGAGCACCCACCATCGTCTATCCCACAACCTGATTGGAACTTGGCCAAATCCCCTGTCAAATCATACCAAAGCCGTGAAAGCCTCATCTTCGAAAATATGGCACTGCGGGACTCACTTCATAGTGCGCAAACCCATGTCAATGCGCGTGACCTCATCATTGAGGGTGCTCATGCCCAACTCGTCATCCAGAATATCCACCTCCAGAAGTCAAATGCTGCCCTGAACAAGCAGGAACAGCGCAAGAAGAATGATCGTGCATTGCTGTTCAATGGCAAAGGGCAGGTCTTGACATCGGATGAGTTCAGGGCAAAGATTCGGGAGCAAAATGCAGCCAGGGAGGCTGCTACTGCTGAGAAAATGAAGAAAGCGGACGCCCGACTAGCAAGAAAGAATGCGATGGCAGTGGTTGAAGAAGAGTGGGCAAGGATTAAACAAGACCATGAGCAGGCTGTCAAGGCATGGGAAATCGAATGTCAGAAGCTAAAAGATCAGAATATTCCCAAGCGGAGCTGGCCGCCGAAGCCCCGCCGTGCCCGCAAACCCAAATTGCCGGAGGTTGAAGAGGAAGAGGACGAGGAAGAGCTCGAGGATGATGTTCAAGACGATGATTAAGAGTTGGTGGATGGGCGGACCGGTGACGCGTCACCTCGTAAATGGCATTGTCACACTTGTGCCAAGGACCCGGATTTGTGACAAAAGGCTGCTCTCGACAAATTATTCTCTAATTCACTCGTAATCCATGCAATGGAGTCAATAATTACTGATTTGATACCTTAGAAGGTCCTCATTAAGCTCATACAAAAATTTCTGCATAGTTTCTAATAATTGTGTTTTAATTTGATGAATAAAAAGTGCTGTGCCAAGGAGGTGTATTACACTGTACCGCCTCTCATCTGCCGCACCATTCGAAGCAGCGAATCCTTTCCCTGCCGCTCTTTTTGACGCACTTGCAGGATACCTTTATCTTTTCTGCGATCTAGACTTCTCGCCATCCATCGTCATTATCAGTGGTGACTCTGCAGGCGGAACCATTGCCTTCTGGCTCGATCGATACCTCGCTTTGAATGACTTTCCTGACCTACCCAATGCCAGGGGTCTTTTGCTTATTTCGCCGACCTTAGACTGGGCGAATACCCAGATGGGTTCGTCATCGTCTATGAAACGCCACGTTGCGTTCGATTGTGTCGAACCAATCATCGCGAGCGGGTACACTTTGCGCGCACTCTTGGGTAACCTCCCCGAATCGCAAGCTCCCAAAAACGTATGGGTCGCACCTGGTTCAGTAGAACTTGATCATAAGCCTGGTATGTTTGCGGGTCTCCCCAAGACATGCTTTGTTGTTCGCGGTGCGGAAACAGACTTTGGATAGGATAGTGGTTTTAAAGAAACGATTGGTTGAGGATTTGGGGAGCGGGAATGTTGCCTGGGTCGAATCTCCAGATGGGACTCATGATTTCCTTACAATTAGTTGGTTTGAGCTGGAGAGGACTGAGGCTTATAAGGAAGTCGCGAAGTGGGTCGGGGATGAGGTTTGGCCTGCTGGGCAGGTTTTATGAGGATGAAGACGTTAGGGCATATTGAGACTCACTTTTTAAATCTCTGTAAGTAAATTATTATTCATGTAATGGTTGGTGCCCTTTTCTAGGCGCCCGTTAATAATAAGTCCTTCCCACAAACTGAACTTCTTGACGCACTTCTGCTAAGCTATATATTCCTTCCTAGAGTTTTTTTAATACATCCTGCCGCACTGAATAGCCCGATGTCAGTGAAATGTAGAGTTTTCTGTGTTGCCTAGACCCTAGACTACTAGTATACTGTGTCCTTCTACGAATGTTCCTGATCCATGCAGGAGGTCCAAGCTGTCGGAGGTCCGGTTCGAGGCTGCCAACATATCCGCGTACTCGTGCCAAGTAAAAAAAGTACATGTGGGTCCAGATATTTTTACGGATTGATCGCCTTGGCGCCTCTTGGCGATCCTTGTCAGCCATTGTCACGTCAGCCGGCAAAAAGCCGAACACTATTAATAGACTCCAATCCCCCAGGTCGGGCTTCGCGGGGGTTGAATTACTCTGCAACTTGACCGCCATGAACGATTTGTTGATTGACCTCCAGCTCTAATTGAAGAGTAAACTTTCCCCAAAATAATCTAGCGGCCAAAAAAAATTATGAAAGAACCTTCGCCATATCTCCCAAGCCAAGACGAAATCTCCGCAAAATGACATCCATGCGCGCTCTGGATTCAGAACACCGGAACATACGTACCATATAATCTCCCCTTATCTGTTCTGTTCGCGTAGGAATAGTGCTCTTGGACTCAACTTGGACTGGCTCGTTGAATCTTATGCGCCTGAGCTTCTGGCTGTCTTTCAATACTGTCAAACCAGAAGCGTATGAGTCATGCTCTATAGTTGATTCTTTAAATGGGTCAGTTGTACTGGAGAACTGGGGTTATGAATGGTTGAGATGACGGCTCGTGTGGACTTTGCATTCTAATCAAGTACCTGATATTTTCTGTATTGCACAAATCCCAGGTTAACTATGTATGCCTGTCGTTTCAGGATCACATGAAGAGAGGAGCATGCTCCATTAATCTTTCCGCTCGGCCAATATGCCTTAGTACTGTTTTAATTTTTAATTTTCCTGGCCCCTTTCTCCGTGGATAGAGCTGCAGGTCTCTCCTGCTCGACTTGACGTTTAAGGCGCCGTCATAGTACAGCTTAACTCGTATCCTAGCTTCTATTACCTCGGTTTTCATGACATTCCGTCGGGAATGGTGATCTACTCAACCTTCCAGGTCAGTTTAGGCTTCGGTCATATGCCTATTGCGATTGGCGGAAGGCTGGATCCGTCTCCTTTTTTCATTTGAGATTATTGCAAGGTCGACGAAATTTCTCGGCAGGCACACTCTGGAGGGTCCACACTATTCTATCTATAGAGGCGAAGGCATTGTCGGAGGTCGCACAGGAGGAATTATTATGGAAATATTTTACGCATTTTTTTACTTTCATATAGCCCACCTTTAGCACATCATCTTAGTCGATTTATGCGTTATCCGGGGTTCCATACTCGACGACAGAAGTGTAAATTTTTTGACCTCCATAATGTTGATACTTATCTTGCAGGAGAAAAATACAATAAGGACGTAGTCAGATTCAAATATTTGAAGACAATGCAACGCTAAGAGGAGGTATTTTATGAGAGAGCCAAGGCGGGGTAGGAGTTTAACGGAGTTCCAAGGAGTTTAAGCACATGTATTGAATACTCGGCAATCAGAGATGGTTACCTAAAAGTGACAACGGGCTGCCTTATCTGGTTTCTCCGCTCATCCTCCATGAGCGTGCCATGTGTAGCACTAAGCTCGCTTCTCTGCTCTTCCCTACAGATCATGGGCTTGGAGGTTTCGACCCGTGTGGGATGGAGATGAGGTTAGCTTGCCATCGCGGATAGATTTCCCCGTTTTGCGTTTCGACAGTTGACTTCGCCTGTCTCAGGATTTCGTTCATATACCGGCCGAACTTGCTCTCCCGAGTTTTTCTTCCTTGACGTCCCCCACCTGTCAGGTCGCTCGTATTGCTTTAGAGTAGGTCTGGCATCATGAGCAACGTCGTCGAGTCCTACCCTCGGGCTGCCCCTTTGCTTCCTCAGACGAGAGCAAGGATGCATACCTCAGTGAAAAGCACAGCAGTTCGATTGAAGAGGGCTCCCGTGAAGAGAAGATAGAGACTTTGGATGACCATGATGTGTGAGTTGCAGTTAGTTCATTCTTTCTGTTACCAGCTCCAATCCTTTGGCTACAGTACCAAACCTTTCCCTGTTGATCCCGATGAAATAGAAGAGACCCATCAGTTGACTTTCAGGTGTGCTTTACTGCCTTGCGCCATCTTTTCTCGAACTAGATTGTTTTATAGGGCTATTCTTGTCGGTTGCGCTTTGGGCGCTGTTGTCGGTGCTTCCAATATCTATCTGGGTCTCAAGACAGGCTTTACATTTGGTCCTCAATTGTTCGGAGTAAGAACTGTCTTTTTAGAATCACGCCAGCGTCGTATGCTGATCCCCACCCTCAAGGCTATCTTCGGATATGCTATTCTGAAAGCTATTTCCAAGGCTTTGCCTGAGTCAGGCCTCCTTGGTGTCTTTGGTGGTCACTTCGGACCTAAAGAAAATTGTACTGTTCAATCGTCAGTCTTTTACTCATCTTTTGCTTTTCGTGGGCTTATTTCCTTCATTTATAGAGCGGCCACAGGTCAGTGAAGTCTTAAGTAAGAAAGGGCTTGTAATCATCACAGTATTTAGCTTCCGGAGGACTTGGTATTCTGTTCGTCAGCGCTGTCCCCGCCATGTATAGGCTTGACCTCTTGTCACCTCAGCCATCTCAGGACATAGGGAAACTCATTGCCCTGACTGTGTGCGCTGGTTTCTTCGGCGTATTTTTTGTCATCCCATTGAGGAAGTACTACATTGTGCACCAAAAGTTGACGTTCCCAACCCGGCCGCTACTGTAAGTCTAATTTCATAAGCCGTGAAATTGATACTTATATTGATTCTGTTTCGCCAGGCTTATACAATCCGCTCGCTGCATCATGGAAAGAGTGGAGCTGCAGCAGCAAAGAAGAAGGCCCTGGCTCTTCTTTACACCTTCATCATCGTTTTCATCTTCAAGGTCATGACTGGATATGCCCCTGCAATTGTGCGTCAAATTTTGCAAACGGATCACATTAATTTGACGTCTTTCGCCAGTTATATGATTGGCATATTGGCTGGACACTGTATCGATTGGGATTCACAAGCATGATTCATATGGAAAATTATGGCTGGTGGATTGAGTGTAAGGTTCTGAATCTTTTCTCACCGGCCACTACTTAATTGTATACATTGCTAGTCACACCCGCTTTCTTCGGCGCTGGCATGCTCAGCGGCTTGAATGCTAGTTGGAGTTTCTGTGAGTTTCTTTTGCTCTTACTCCTTGATATCGTTGGTCTGACATTATACATTATAGTCGGCGGATCTGTCCTTGCTTGGGGCATCAGTAAGCATAGCCTACACACGATTTTTCCTTGTTGATTTAAACTTCTTGCCACAGTCCAGCCATCTATTGTTAAAAATGGCCTTGCGTTCGGAACGCCTGTCAGCGACGACTTCCCTCTGGTCTCATATCTCGCCATGTCCTTTAAAGACACCGAGCAGTACATCACTCACCCTTCACCCCGTTACTGGCTCTTGTGGCCAGGTGTCCTCCTCATGTTGATGTACTCCTTCGGAGATATCTTCTTGACCTTGCTCCCCCTTGCTCGCAGTTAGTTGATTTTTGCATACTCCAGAAGCACTGTGCTGAAGTTTTGCAGATTTAAGTTTTTCGGCCGATTCTGTGAACCCTGTTTCCTGGTTCAGAAGACGCAATGACATCGACCCAGAAGACGAAGATCAGGTATGTTTTGGGCACCAGAATTTTGCTACTCTTAAGCTCAATGTATGGTAGACCCCCGCCGAGGATCGCGTTCCCCTTGCATGGTGGACCATTGGACTGTTCATTAGTATCGTCATGTCGTGCGCCATTCTTGCCACTCAATTCCACTTGAACGTTGGAGAAGCCATCCTATCCCTCGTTCTGGGCTTCATTTTCTCCTTCATTGCTGTCCAATCTAGTGGCCAAACAGATATCAACCCTGTTTCAACCGTCGCTAAGGCCTCCCAGCTTGTTTTCGGAGGTATCGGGAAGGGCTCTCATCTGGTCGGGAAACCTGCTATGACTCTCAACTTGACTGCAGGAGTTATCGCCGCTGGTTCCGCAGCCCAGTCTGGTGATATGACTGGGGATTTGAAGACAGGTTATCTCCTCCGTGCTAAGCCTAAGAACCAGTTCATCGCCCAGCTTTGCGGCTCTGTCGTTTCAGTCTTCTTGACGTCCGGCTTGTTTATTTTATTCACCAAAGCTTCCCCTTGTATCATGTAAGTTTTTTTCCCACTCTATCAAGACAGCTTTCTTATACTACGTTACTACGTTTTCTCAAGTAACCCACCGGCAGATGGTGTCTGTACTTATGGTGCTCCATCCGTCTCTGCCTGGGCTGCCGTTGCTCTCGCTGTCACCAGCCCCAAATTGCGTTAGTATTCTTATTGATAGTCCAGAAGGATTTGCTAAACCATTTCTTTCGTATAGCCATTCCTAAATCCTCTGGATACACCGCTATTGCCCTCGGTATCTTCAGTATCCTTAGTCTTATCGTACGAGTGCGTATGCTCAGCATCTTTCTGTTCTGCGTGGCATTAATCAATCTTTCAGAACTACTTCATTCCCAAGAAGTACTGGCACTACGTCCCTAACTGGGTAAGCTTGTTTAGCTTCATATCTACTTTCCTAGTCGCTGAATGTCTGTTTATTTTAGAACGCCGTTGGTCTTGCCTTTGTCACTCCCCAAATCTTCTACTCTCTTGCCATGGCGGTCGGGTCAACTTTCAACTTCTTCTGGCAGCACCGTAGCCCGGCCAACTTTGACATGTACATGTTCGCTGTTGCTGCCGGCATGCTTGCCGGAGAGGGTCTGGGAGGTGTCTTCCAGGCTCTTCTAGCCGTCGCTGGCGTTGATGGGAGTAGTAAGTGTATTCTTCTAGCATTTGGATCGAGGATAGTTTGTTCTGACCTTGTTACTTCTGCAGAATTTGGTACTGTGATTGGGTGCCCTGGATTTGAATTCTGTGGATGAAAGGTGGATGAAAATTGTATGCAACTTGGGGGTGAAATTAGCCCTGTGCTCTGTACATTACGATAATTGTTGTTCTCTGATACATATGACAATATACCACCGTTAATCTAGTTTTTGTGCTGCCTTCTGTTTGAATTTCTTTGAAAGGCGGCGGGCCAATTCAAACAGACGATGGGTTCTGAAAGAGGTTCTCACGCCCTTTCAAATTTCTATGAAATCTCCGTCCATCTACAGCTTCAACCCCTTCAGAGCTATCGCTTACCTGTGGAGGGCGCGCAGAGTTCCTGTGGTTCCTATACCTGAAGGCGCATATCCTCTATACAAAGGAACACCTTCATTTTTGGCAAGATGGGCTCTCCCGTTTTTGTCGCTGGATGTGATGTACATGTGTGTATTAGCATTATCTCGCTCGATGACTTTAGATTGACAACAGAACATTCAGGACAAGTATGGCATATGAATGCTGGGAGGGTGGTCAACTATATCCCAACGTATTAAAAAATACGCGCAAGGGTAAACCAGAAGACGCGCAGTCTCCAACTCCAACTCCAACTCCTCCGAAGTCGCCTGAATCAGAAGTATCTGAGAAGAAGGAAGTGTGGAAACGTGTGGCATTTGCCGCGTTCCATTGTGGGCTAGGAGGGCTCATTGCAGTTTGGCTTCTAAGTCAAAGATCCAGCTGGGTCCGCACCATGGCGGTCGTTCGACCTTCAAAACTCAAAGCGCCTGCCCAGCTTTACATCGAAGTCTCCGGACATCCAACAGGATACGGCCACCCCTTCCTCATGCGGGATTGTACTCTGATGGGCTATACTGAAGCCAAGGACGTCATGTTGGTGAACACCGGCACAGAAGGAAAGTTCCCATTCTTCCCTCTCGGATCGACGATTGGAGGGAAGGAGATGCCCGCGAAAGGCGACCTTGCCAAGATCAACATGTTGAAGATTTGGAAGGCACTTGGAGGTCAGATTGAGAGGAAATATTAGTCGTTGAAAAAGTATTGCCCTTTCTTCCCTATAGTGAGCTTGGAGTTCGTCATTAATACCATTGATAATTCATGAAAAAATTTAAAAATATCTAGCCGGCCCGTTTTCTCTTCTCCGCTTTGTTTATTCGATGGCGTCGCTACTTAAGAGAAGTTTCAACAAGGACAAGCTTTCCAAGGAATACACACGCATCGAAGCCAATCTCGATGGACAACCTGCATTTCATTCTATTAGACCGCAGTGGCATCCTAGTCGAAGAATGGAAAATCGCATTCGCAGAGCACGTCCCAGAGGCCATCCGGGACAAATTCAAGATGGTCACCTCCAATCTGAGCGACCTCGAAGGAGACGATAAACAATTCGACTGCATCGTCTCTCCCGCCAACTCTTACGCCCTTTTGGATGGAGGGTGAGCACTCATCCACCCTTCTACGACTGGGATTACGCCAACTAAAATTTATCTCAGATTTGACTACTTCCTGGCCGAGGCCTTGTCGCCAGATGATGTCCCAGCGGTCACCAAGCATGCGCAGTCCATTTTGTACAGCAAATGGAGGGGCTACGCACCACCTGGATCATGCACATTGATCGAACTAGAAGGCTCGACGTTTCAGGATAACGTTCACCAGTGCTCTTATATCGCCCTTTGTCCTACCATGCGTGTTCCATCGAGTGCAACTTGGAACCGGGAGGTCATCTATAACATCATGTGGTCTCTCTTGGTCACATTAGATCAGCACAACAGCAATGCACAAGGCAAGCCAATCCTTAAAGTATTGACAACGGGACTGGGGACTGGTGTAGGGAACATATCGGCAGGAAAGTGTGCACAGCAGATGGCACTGGCCGTGAGGGATTTTGTCGAAGCTTGTGCTAATCCACAAAAATGGAGTTCCTTGAAATGGGAGGATGCAAAGAAGTATGCGGATGATGGACATCGTACACATAGGCTTTGAGACTACTTGAAATTACCTGAAAAGCATTCAAATTTGTTGTCGCGAGTTGGAAAGTTTGATTCCAGTTAGCTTTCCTCGTTCTTTCTCCGTACGAAGCTTGGGGAGAGTTCTGGATGATACAAGCTTTGCGGTCATGAAGGGCGGGTGCCATTGCAAGCAATAAATAGCCATTATAACAGAGTGAGCGTACGTTTATATAAACCATGCAGCCAATACATAACGCAGTAGCCAACTGTTTATGTACGTGCTGATGAACGGCCCCCTCCTGTCGGGCCAATAAAAGAATCTAACGTCAAAACCATTAATCGATAAGATACTTTCTCTTGAAGAAAGCACGAAGGTGAAAGATCTGCCAAACACCCAGACCTGTCAGGGAGATTAGGGAAAACCATGCAAAATTCTGCACGCGGGTGTTTGTTGAGTCTGACAGAGAGTATGGGTAAGAATGGGTGCGCAAGGAAAATGATGAGGAAACGCACAGTTGGTGCTTGTAAATCTCTCTTCACGTTTCCTGAGGTAATTCATCTCGTCGGCAACTTCTTTCACTAAACCCTCTAGCTTGCGCATCTCAGTCTCAAGCCCTGACAGAGACTCTTGGTTTGCAATGGCACTAAACAGCAGAACAATGATTAGTCGAAGTTAACCGACTCTTGATAAGGCAACGCACTTGTAGTCCACGGCGTCAGCGCCGATATCGATGTCTAAGTCAATAACACGACTGAGTTTGCCCTGCTCCTCATTCCCAACATCTAGATGTTGTGTTCAGTGCCCAGAAGGGTCATGAATAATAGCAAGCTTACTCACTCCCTTCAATGTAATTCTTCAAACACACGCCAACTTCACCTTCCGCATGTGTCGTAATGGCCAACCTCGACTCAGCCTTGATACCCCTCTTGCTCAAGTAAATGTTCCTATTAGGACCAGAATCAACAATTTCAATGTCCACGCGTTGGTTAACCCCAGGGCCGACGTTTGCTGTGACGATGATAAGTGCGTTGGCGTGAGCTGCATTCCAGATACATTTTGATGGTGGGTAGCGGTACGCTTGTAGGTTGAACTTTATGGCAGAGACGGAGTTGAGAAAGGAAGAAATAAAGAAAAGGAGAAGGGGTAGAAGTGTCAGCGACGAACGCCGTGACGAAGACGCCATTATTTTGAAGGAGAGGGTCGTGAGCAAGGCCGTGAGTTGTTCGGCCAACGGCAACGCGGACCCCTTTTCGGATTTGGATACACACTCAACAACTTTGATCTTTCACACTCGGGTTCTTCTACGTATATCTAGCATTACCCTCTTTTTACAAGGTAGACCGGCAGCGCCTTCCGGGATGGTTTGGGGCCTAAAGTCCCTCCCTTATTCGACGGCAGTTCATGAAGAAAAATGAAAGTCGGTCTGTAAGCGTTCAACTCATTGCAATTACTTCTTTCATACTAACTTTCAGTTAATAAATTCTTATTGATTTTTACATTATACGCTCATTTTGTTCCCATCCTTGTTTCTGTCCATGGTTTGCCCTGAGTCACACCATTTGTCGAGTCAGCTCCCATCAGCTTCCGTCTGTCTTGAATCAACCAACACACCCAAAAGTCAAAGTACATCGGCGTTATCGTGATGCAGCTTTACCTACGCCAAATGGTCCTTCCTTTTCAGTCACATCAAGATTCATACAAATGGACTTGCATTTTTGGGCCTTTCTACATTTCTTGCACAACGATCCCCATCAGCATTTTCCAGCATTCGTGCTCGAGATCCTACCCGGCCGCCATCAATCCCAGACGTTTTTCATAGCATGCCAGTATCGGACCAATTGAATGTACTTGACCTTCGCAGCTCCCCTGACGCAGACAAAACCTGGCCTCACTCCGACTCCAACAGCAAGACTCCTTTAGGAAGGGATTTTTCGGTGGCACTTCAACTGGAGCTCTGGGAGCTATTATGTAGTCCCACCTGCTCCGAAGTGATGCTAACCACGGGTGATTATCGCGCTTTGAGCGAGACATGCGGTCTCTTTTGCGATGTCTTCCAAAAGAAGTTGTTTGACTGCCTAAAATCCAATGCATGGCAAGGTGTCAGATGCCTTGTTCATCTCAAGGGGATTATATGGAACCCACTTTTTCTAAAATCCATCCGTCGGTGCCATTTTAGAAGTTCGAACTCGCCCGGAGAAGCTTCAATTTACCAATCAACTATTTACCTTTTCCGCAGCTCCCTCAAAGAAATGCCCAAGTTGCAAGAAATCCATCTGCGTAATATGGATATAGACGACGACCTCCTCAATGGCCTTGCTTGTCTTCCTTCGCTCAATGCCTAGCTCACTTGAATCTCCAGAAAACCTTCGAACTCTGTGTGTTCACATTGATGGGTCTCGAGATTTTCCTATCTTTTTTCAATTCCAGCTGACACTCTCATAGCCCATATACCTCTCCGTGGACGCCCAAGCTATGGGTTATTGGAATACTTAAGATGTGCCAGCCAACAGAGCGGATCACCAAATTTCGGATCCAGCCAAGAAGGCATCACGTAGGCAAATATTATCTATTGACAGGGGCTGCACTTCAGAGATGACCGTGAATCAACACTGTGGGATCCTGGTGCTGCAAGTCGAGCTTTTATGCAGCGGGACTATTTGGTCTGCCAGTCCAGAAAGCAGCATGTCCGCCGTCCGGCTGACGTTCGATAAGGCCCTCGAGAAACTAAAAATGAGTAAATCTATTATCTATATGAGTGCAAAGGCAGTACAGTCATCCACCGGCTAATGGCACACTTTGACACGCATTTATTTCAGCCAATTCAACTCACTTTTTTCTCAATTCTTTTTGTTGCATATATGTCAATATATTCGAGAGCATCTGGGTTTCGAAAAGTGCGCCGCACTGTGCACCATCCAAGTGCGGCGTCAAAGGCCGTGAGACACGCACACCTCCATAGCCTTAGAGGTAAGTCTCTCTAAAAATAACTCTTTTCCAAGTCCTTCGCCATGTTATTCCTTTTGCTCAAATTTTGTTCGTTCACAGCACTGTAGGTGCCATTACTTCATAACTTTGAGTAGATTTGTTATAATGAAATATAGTACTAGTACACACTTTGAAATATGAAATATGGGGTGGCGTACGTGATTAAGGCCCTAGGAATGTATTCTATCGTACCCAAGGATCGTGCTTCAGAAATCGCCTTCACTCATCATGCTTGCAGTGCTGCATGTATTCAATCCGTTCATTATAATATTTAAGTTCATGCGAGTTTAGCAAGCGTGTCATTTTATAATGCACCGCATGTCCAAGTTGGCCTCTGACCCACAGGATCAAATACACGGTTAAAGCGTTCTAGAATGTGCTCCTTGTTAACATCGTACTGTCGCTGACAAGTCCCCTTGAAAAGAGCACAGATAGTAATTTGAACGTGCTCTGTAAATTCACTTCTTTGCAGGTGCAATGCAAGGATGGAGAAAGGATTAAAGATCTGATCCAATGAATATTCCCTCAAGTCGTCTGGACACATGTCGAATTCCATCTCCACATTCGAAATATTCGGAGGAATGGGGTTTCCAAGCAAAGCGACTGCCATGTCAGGCACGTTCACCAAATTTTCGCCTGCCTTATGGAAATCGGACTCGATGCGAATGTAGATGGACTGCAAATGTGACAAGTGGTGATAATCCAATGAAATGGTCGGGGAGGAACGCGCTTGCATTGGATGTAAGGTCTCGAAATTATACATTAGTGTAGATTGAACCTACCTAGACTACTCAATTGCAGAGATTGAAGGTTCTTCGCTGCATAGATGATCGGAGCCACTGAATTATGCTCGCTGCCAATGAACAGTTTCAATGTTCTCAGCTGAATAAAAACTCCTTCGAGCATATGTTTCATTATTCTCGACGAACCATGACCAATTGCGTCAAGTAATTCGGACAGAAGGAAAGCATGTCCCATGTGAAGGTACTCAAGGAAAATAGGGCTGCCATCACTCGTTCAATTACTTGCATCATCGTTGGCAAAATAAACTGCTGCCAACTCCAAATCCTTCAATTTGTTCGGGCCATGTAAAATGTTTCTCGGGACCTTTGAGAAAAATGTCAGGCTGAGAGAGGTTAAGAAAGAGTTCCTGTAAAGATCAAGAAAAGCTGATATGAAGTCTTTGGAAAGTTTGTTCCACCTCGCCATTTGCGCCGTGCCCGTAGAGCGTTAATATCTGCACCCAACTCCAACAACCTTGGTGACAAGGAGATATATCATTCTCGCGAAACAAATTCGTCATGATAGGCACCATGAGATTGGTATTCAGCATGGAGGCGAATGTCCGTGATCATAGCGAAAAGGTAAGATAAATGACGAAACACCTATCATCCCTGTAGGTGGTCGTAGATGGGAAGATTCTGCTTTGATGAGGGCACTCAATTTACGAACGCGTTTTTTCAAAGTCCGTTCCTCCTCGTTGTCAATGAGAATTGAAGTAAATCGTTTTTGCAGCAAATGAAACGGAAAGTTTGGGACGTGAGCGAAATCAACGACAATGATCGCCGGTCTTGGGAGGCATAGATGTCATCGATGACCTGGTACAATACTTCGAGAGGGATGTTAGGATGCGTGAGGCCGTTCAATTTCAGAGAGTTCATGTCTAGTTTACGAAGTTCTGGTGAAGATCCATTTCCCGGTGTACCTCCAGTAATGTTCCAGGTTCCTCCTAAGACAGATGTTTCACAGACGTCTGACTTAAGGTAGGTAGGTTGGTTGGTTGAATACCGGTGAGGTCCCATTCAGAAACGACCAGCCCATGAGTTCCAGAAAGACCTGTAAACTTAGGTAGGTACTAACCGGCGAG
Source organism: Gymnopilus junonius (assembly GCA_015501075.1). Taxonomy (NCBI): domain Eukaryota; kingdom Fungi; phylum Basidiomycota; class Agaricomycetes; order Agaricales; family Galerinaceae; genus Gymnopilus; species Gymnopilus junonius. Next base: position 119,623 of record JADNYJ010000067.1, on the reverse strand, counting down.
GTCCCAAGAACGACCGGCCCATGGATGACCTGTAAACTTCGCACAGCCTTAAGTAATTTTTTAGAGGTAAGTAGGGTTATTTGGTCAAATAAGATGAAGATATATTGCAGTTACTTAAAATCCAATTCCTGCAGTATTTGCTACATGACTTTAATTCATCTGTCAGTTTTATATCCATGTTGTAATTCAATTTCCGCTTTGTATATGGAGGTGAAATAATAAATTTGCGAACATACTTCACAAGTATAATACACGTGACTTGTTTAGTAAACCATCGACCAGGTGATACCATTATCCCGAAGCGGTAGTAGTGCCTCGGGAAGTCCATGTTTTGAAAATGTTTTGAGGGACTCGGATCTGCCATGCTTGCAACGGCCCACAAACCTAGTAGAATTACCAAGCCTCGAGGGTATTAATCTATGTTAACTCTGCGTCTGAGTCGGCTTGGATGGTATAATCAGAGTCATTTGAACTATCGTCGTCGTCCGAATCGTTATAGTCGTCACCATCCTTCTTGACCTCCGTAACATATCGACCCACCTCTCTCAGGTCAAAGTTCCCCATGCAATTGACAAAGTCGACCAACATTAAAGGATATCCAGCATCCTGCCGTAATTTCAAGGTATTCATAAGGCGTTTCCAGTATCTCCTCCTTTCTGTAGGAAAATTCACGTTCACCAATGTAAGGTCTGTAAGAAAAGGTAGGAGAATGGCATCTTCCTCATAACCGCCGTATGTATCGTAAGCTGAACCTGGACCCACATCTGCGTCGTCTCCAAACACATCACAACGTAGTTTCAACAAGGAAAATGCTGCGTTGGAATGCAGTTCGATAGATTGAATTACATCCATCTTCCGTAGCCATTGAGCAAACAAGTTGCGTAGTTGAGTGGGCAGCTTCGTGTCAGCGTAGACGACCAGACTGTCAGGCGGCGCTTCACAAGATTGAAATATGGAAGCTACGATCGGAAACAGAAGTATAATAGGATTAGAATTCGCTGGACCCGGTTGCCACGATAGTGCAAGGCTGACGTGAGGTGTATTGATGTCGATAACTCATCAACACCCGGAACTTCTACGGTCACCGCCATAGATGTAGCACTGATGCGAAGAGTTAAACACCCTACCAGTTGTTCGCATTCCCAGATGGATAGCGTCTCTTGCAGATGCTTGTGTATTTCCCGTAGATGCTGACCATCAGAGGCATGGTAGCACCCAAGCTGAATGGAGCAGGACGTCGGGAAGCGAACATTTTTAAATATGCCTGCAGAGACTGAGATCGACTCTGATATCCGGAGTTCTTTCAGACTTGCGAGTCGGATCTCTGGAACATAGGGTGTTTCAACGATTAAATGTGGATTACCTGGGGCACGAGCTAAATGAAGATATTCGAGATGGGTCATATTTCGTAGGGCATTGAGTAGTTGGACGGGAGAAATGAGATGAAGCATGTCGAGATATAAACCTCGAAGTCCGGAATACATCTTTGGGCTGAGGTTTATTGCGCAATATTGCATGTGGAATTGGCGTAAACCAGGTGCCCAACCACCAAAAAGGTTTTCTTGCTCTGGAATAAGAATTTGCCTTCTTTGCTCAGCGCCAATAGCTATGTTGATAGAGCATATCTGCAAACAAGGGGCCTGCTGCTGGAGATACTTAGACTCCGGACCTTTTGCCATAAAGGGAGCCCCAGGGTCACGTTAAGGTGTTGAATGCGAGGAAGGTGCTTTAAGACGATTAAGAGAGTATCTGGACAACGCATCAACGCATCATGGGGAATAAGAGCGTGAAAGGGGAGAGGATTGGATCTCTCCAGGACTAGTTGAAGCCACGCAGGATGCGAATACCACGAAAGGATCGGTCCAAGCCAAATGCCTGGGGTGTTCAACGCCCTCGTCCTCCAGCGTCGGCAGACCTGCGCAGTGACACGCGCTACCTTCGCGCGTTCATGAGGAAACTTTTGGATGCGTAATTCCTCATCCGCTGACGCGAGGTAAAAAATGCGATCCAGGAATCGATCAATAAAAGCTGAGTTGTTTGCTGCCGCGCGAACAGCATCGCGCTGCGTAGGCGTGGCTGCCGGCTTGCAAAGTTGCTGTTTGGGATCGGTGATGGAGAGTAAAGGAAATCGAAGATGAGAGTCCATCTTTTGAAGGATCCGAAGTTGGTCTGTATGTGCGATCACTCTGCGAAAAGGTGCTTGTGTGTCAGGCCCTGAATACGGGCAACGGAGCCGGCGTCTACTCACCGAAATATAGCGGAATTACCAGCTGGCTGGAATGGATTCTTTAGACTGAGGAAGCGAAAAGCGGAAGAGGCGCAACAAATGCTATCTCGAAGACGGAATGTGAGAGGAAGGAAACAGAGGGGAGGGAAGCGCTGGGACGGCTGGTTATTGTTAAGAAAGGAGGCAGGACCTTCGAAAAGGCTAGACGGGCTCAATTAAAGCCTGAATCGAATCGGAGTAGTCTTGTCATCATCGTACCATCTAAGATCTTTATTCCGTCAACGTTCTTCTATTCATGGAAATTATTCCACGCGACCTGTAGACCAAACGGGAGACTTGGGTAGACCTACCGAACACACTCTAGGAGCCGAGGAATCCTGACTCGATGAAAGCAGTTCATGATATATCTTGAACAGCTATATCAGGTGGTTATTGACTCGACTTAGATGTACTGCAAGTTAATAATAATGGAAAATGAAATCCGAGGACTAGAGCATCGGTATATTTTAGCGCGTGTAGCAAAACATTAGGGACTTTCTTTGACCCATATAGCAACCCGAAAGGCGTTCTGATCTGCATGTGGATCGGGCATCGGTAAGCTCTGGTCACTCTTCATCCAAGAGGTAGAAGTCACGCCGAGAGAGAGAATACGACTAGCGTAATTTTAGATACCTTTCAGATTTGCCCTCATCGGAGCAACCCGCGAAGCTCTGCGTGTAATATTAGTTACGTTTTAGCTTCTTGATTGAGGGAATTTCAGGCAATCATCTCCATTGTATGCCCATCAGATAGTGATGCCTGTGGAAAAAGGATTGCCTTGATTGGATAGCCTTGCAAGGCGCCCGCCGCCGAAAGTTCGAATCAAATGTCGAATTATAAATGGCTGTAAAGGCTCAGAGTTTGTAATCAGACATGATCAGCCTCAGCTGATTTTCTTTTTGTCTGTAACACAGCCTGCGAAGAGATGTTATCCAACATGAGGAACTGGGACCATGCAAGGAGTGTGGCTGAGAAGGCTAGATATGAAAAACAAGGAATGCCATATTCAGTCGTCCAGTCAAAATCTGAGATCCAAGATATCTTATCGATTCGACTTCTTTAAGGACAAGTGTTCGAAGACTGCAGGTACATCATCGGATTTTGGGAGATCACTGAGCAAATGCACAGGTCACCGTCTGCATGAGGTGAGGACAAAATTTTCATATTAGATCCAAATGAAAACCCCTTTTCAGAAACCAAGGCACCTCACCCCACAGGTCGGACGAAACAAAAAGACTGCAAGTTGCATGATTTAAAATTGGGACATTTGACAACACTGCAGAAGCGCAACAGAGAACATATCTTCACACGGCGGACAATCAAATGTCAAGTCGGCCGGAGACTTTGTCCTGTCAAGTCATGTGGATAACGCTGGCAAGTACTTGACAGTCACACCAGCATCTGTCACAGTCTCGCGAATTTCAACAAAAAAGGCCAAAAATATACTGAATTTGTTTGGCAATGAAATAGACTAATAAAATAACTGGTAGTCACCAAGAGGATACGCGTATCTGTAGCTGGAAACAACAGATATATAATGTATTATGATGTCAATTATAGTGGCAAAATTGGGTTGACAAATCTGAATTTTGGACGTATATAGAGAGAATCAAGTGTCCACTGAGTCCGGCTACAGCAGATTTAGAGGAATGGTTTGAACTGCAACTCGTTTCTTCCAACTTCGCAGATAAAGATAGCGGCAGATGATGGCTATAAAAATCGGCATATTAGACACAATAACTGAGGCAATGATCTGTGCCATTATCAGTCATTTTCATGAGCCTCAGGATACAGCAACTTTACTTACTACAAGATTGAGTAAACAGAAGACAGTGAAGGGGTCTTTGAAGGTGATCTGGACATAAAACAGCCAGCTGACAACATCGATTATGAGTATACATATCATGCTTGAGAATGTAAGGATAAGTAATTCTTGGCACAATGGTGCAAATCTAGGATTGACGATGACAACCAATTTCCAGTTCACGAAAACCATCACAGCATCTGCAAGAATGTGGGCTGGCATACATTGTCAGATTTGGGAAATCAATGGGTAAAAAATCGGTCTTACCGATTAGCATACATATGGCCAACTTTGTTGGTAAAAGGCAGAGGCACAGATGCTCATGCTCGGTGCACTGCACCTCCGTGGTGCAGGTGGTAGCCCCCAGGATGCCATAAACAAGGCCGATAGTAAGGTGCAAAATGGCAAGTAAAAGGCACTTCATAGCAGCATCTTCATCCTTGAGGGCTTTATAAATTTGCCTTGTTGAAAAGTTTATGCTAGCTCTGGAAGACCTATGTCGAGTTCTGGTTGATGACAAAAATCACCATTGGAGGCCAAGAACTTACCAGATTACAATGAAAAATATAGCTAGAAAAGGGAAACGAGTGGGGTCTGAGTTACCTGAAGTATGATAGCAACATTGAATCACAAGATGTCAAGACTACAGCAGTAGGACTCACTGGTAGAAAGGAGGAGCATTGGAATGAACAAGTCAACCATAGCCGCTACCATAGCAAAAGCATCATCCGTCGATAAGGTGTCAGTGTTACCACGCCAGACATAACGAAGGAAGGTGATACAGAGTGCTATGATATGAGCGGCAGCTAGAATTGAAAGATCTACTAACAGTTTGAATGGGGAGACATTGCATGAAAAAAATATTTACCGCCAGAATTGAGCATAATGTTGATTACTGGGATGTAGAGAGACAGTTGAAGTTAGAACGATGCCTTTATGCATCAAGTTCTTGCCTTAAATGTTGTTTGAGCGTGAGATTTCCATACCTCTCATGGGGGGTCCATTTGTTGGTTTAGCTCATCAATTCGACCTGAAATAATCAGCCTATTTTCCAGCAGACCAACCAATTGCAATAGTTTCCTCCCATTGACAATCACCAGCATATATTCGACCTAACCTCTCAGAAATTTTCAGGCTGAATTGGATGGCTTCAATTAGCTTGCATGCAAAGAGACTGGTTGGATGAAATAGAGAAGTTAGGCATGTCAGGACAGGAAAAAAGCCGCATGAGTGTGGCCTAAGTAGTCTGAACTGTTAACGCACCACTTTAAGCAAGTACCCAGGTTTCTTGCTTCTAAATGTAAATGGACAGTTGACCCTCCTTAATTAGAAGGACAAAAGTTACCACCACTTAGAAAGCCCTCACCATATCTTTGCCTTGGACGACCACCTTTATCCCGACTGCTGCAAGTTTTTGTTCTCAATTTCTTGGGCCAGTATATCACTGGATAGCAACAGGTCAAACACAATCGCAAAAAGGGCCTCAAGTGTTGCCCTGATTAGGTACGTCTTTACAGTGACATGCGACTGGCCCTAATCCCTGGTAGAATATAGACTTCTGAACGGACACTTTAATTGATGCGACTTGCCGCGAGGCCACCTCAGGCCTTCAGTCAATATGTCCCATAAACTGTCAGTGTGCAGAAGCAGAAGACGGCCGTAAGGAAAGTAGTTTCCGATGATGGACAGGGTATTGCTACGGAAGTGAGTTCAGCACATCTGAAGGGGGTTAGGAGGCATAAATGGCATGTTGGCTAACACACCTCAATGATATGCCTAGGCTCGCAGGAACTTAAATGCGGTCCAGCGCAAAGATCCTCTGTCAACGCAAAATGGATTCCGCGGAGGAGAGGCAGAGCTCAAGTACCACAAAACATCAGAAAGACAACGGGATCAGCTGCTTAGAGGCAGCGTAGCCATACTTAATAAAGAACTGGCCTCAAGTGAGTTCAACACCCATCTAATTATTTTTTGCACCTCATTGCCTAAGTGGATAGAATGTCTATTAAGACACATCTATCTTCCTGCCAATCTCATTAACGCAACAATGAATAGGGCTAAGCATTCAAACCTGATAATTAGTGCTAATAATCAGTGATCATGTATAGGTGCACGAACCAGAAGTTTTCTGTGACCATTTAGTGGATTAGCCAGCCTTCCCAGTGCCAGGAACTCAAAAATCAAAGGACATGATATGATACGGTTATTAGACTGAAACGAGCTGATCAAGAAACCACAGCAGCTCTGAATGACAACAATGACATGATGAGCAAGCCATAGTTCAAAAAAAAAACAAGACTTACAATTATCAAAGCCCTTGATTAAACTGCAAGTGGGTGACTCACTCTATTTCCCCTGATGGTTTCATTCAGAACGACTTATACTCAGGCATACCCCATAGACCTCCCTTCAGTCTTTGCGGCGGTCTGGATGTCTTTCGGGACATGCTCAGTCATGTTTTAAACAAGGCTCGGTGTCATTACCTGGCGATGATGACCTGTTTGACTTTTGTTTGAGAAGGGCATCGGGTGTGATCCATCCTATCCTCTCTTTGTGCGAGGTCTTGATATGGCAATGCCTGCATCTTAGGATTTCCAATGAAGTTGAGAGGAGGTGATTCTCGATGTCCTGAAGAAAGTCATTCAAAAGGTAATTTTCCACAATAGAATTGGAGGGAACTTACATTTGTGAATTGTTTACCTCCACTTTCAATGCAGTCAGCCCACCGTCAAGGTATGGTAGGTGAAATGGCTTATTACTTAGCAGAAATTCCACATTGATATCTAGCTGATAAGCCCCTACCATATTTAGGACTTTAGGAGGTTTAGGACCATGTCCTGAAGGCACAGATGAGTATAAACTTACAGGTAGGAGGCGGTCTGCTTGCGCCAATTTCATCTTATTTTGCATGTTGCAGGGCCCGGTACAGAGGTAGCTTGATGAACGCGTCACACCATCCACCTAAAAAATCTTAGAGTGGTTAAAGGACAACCAGGAATAGGTGACATGGCTTGACTATGCGTGCCATAGTGTGTGTGCAAAGAGGAATAATAAGAATAAAAAAGCCTTAGAACATTGACCAACCTTCTGCAGGTTGCCCTTTTATGGTTAGGGTTTGAACGCGCCAAACGAAGTCCATTGGCCTGGATTAGGCCTTGATTATTCGTCAAAACAACGCCAGAGTTTATTCCTTCAGCTCCACCAATAGTTGGTATGCCAAGAAAGGCCACCAGCCGAAGAGTCAACTGGTGAGGGCAATATTCTCCTCATTTGATGCCTTGCAACTGAGCATCAATATTCAGTACATGGCACCTTCTCAAGTTTTTCCGGCTTGAGTATCATGGCCTGCAATTAGTGAGCCTAGCCCCAATGAAAGGTCGCCCCAAGGCCCATAATGCAAGTAGTCCAGTTATCCTAATTATAAGAAATTTTCATTACCGTTGACTACTGGACTTATGATCAGCCAGTGGACCTGAGGCCCGAGGCCTTAAAGACCACTGTCAATAGGAACGGCGGCCACATCCTCCCGAGGGATTTCTACCCTTGACTTCTGTTATCGCATTGGTGTTCATGAGACTGTATGTTGGTAACATCTTTTATTCCATGGCACACATGGTCAACTGTCCCTTGCCTTCTGCAGTATAGAAATCTCAGTCTACGAGGAGCAAAATTTTCAGGTGGATGTGCATGCTCCCTTGCCCTTGAATATTTGAATACTAAGCCATTGATTTAGCTGCCTACCTTTATATGTTTCCAGCACATCTCTCCAGGCACATGACAAAAGCAAAGAATAGGCCTGTCTGCACAGGCACTCATACTTGGAGTCCAGGCCACATTGGGTATACATCTGCAAGTTTGGGTGAGCACTTTCCGACCGTCCCTCCTAGAAATACCCGAAGCTCTCACTGTGCTCATCCAGTGAGCACTACCCTCCGTCCATGTTTTTCTTTTCTGACTCAAAAGTTTTTTTTACGTAGAAACCCCATCTTTCATACAGCTACACACTCTGCTGCGAAACTCTTAGAAGAAATGATCGCCCAGCAGAGCCCGTCAGGCTCAGGTTATGCATCTTCGTCTTCCAATTGCCGCCATTTGCCCAGGTGGGTGAACGACAATGCACTAACTCCTCCATTGCCTCTATCCGCCTGTTTCCAATGCTGCGCTTCCTCAGGCACCTGACGATCCCCGTCATTCGTCCTTGGAGGACTCTCAGTCCCAAAGGACGACTCCACCACGCATTGATGATGTCAGACCTCACCGTGACAAAGCTTTCAAGTCGTGAACGTCAAAAAACACCTCGAAGAGCCTTCCCCATTGATTATTGGACGATCGGGTACTCACCATGAGAAGAACTCAATGGGCGCCAATAGAAATGGACCATCGCACACCAATTCTCATCCAGCAAGAGAGGGACTTTTATTGTTCTCATTGTCACCATTGGACGTTCAAGATCGCCTTCAGGTTCCTTTGCTATTATGTTACCTATTACTACTGAATGGCTTTCGCACGAGACGATACAGGCGAATAAGGCGGAGAGGTAGGCCGCTGAGGTACTGGCATTGTTCATGAAGATGCGAGAAGAGAAAATCAGGATAAAGTGAGACTTACGGCAGGCGCAGGCGGAATTGGGGCTGTACAAGATCCACCTGGATGTAGCCCAGAAGGGTGGGTCGATACTCGCCTCGAGCTATAAGCTGTGCTAACACATTCCGATTACAGAGCTCTTCAAAGCTCAAGAAACCGTGAATACAATCGAACGTCAACTTATAGCTGCAGAGGAGGAAGCAGCGTGATCTCGAGACAGGGTCTACAAGCTAAGCGAGGCTCGTGCTGTTGAGCACGCCATGCAAGAAGCACATTGGTTAAGTTTTGAAGAAGGGTTGAAGCAAGGTCAGCAGGTGTAACCTGTGGCTTTGACTTTTGGCTGGAGAGTGGACCAAGTCGCAGGTTTCAGACGTGTTGAGATATACGTACCCTGATGAAGACACTGTATGATCTCCTTCAACCACGAAGTTGTCTGCTCGACATCATTCTTCCAAGAGGTATTTTTTCACTTTCCTTCCTCATAAGATATGTTTTGTTGACATTGTTATCATGTAAGCTATTCTATATATCCTGATCATTCGGATTGCTACTGCACCTTCCACCCAAACTCTGCCACGGCGCTCCTCTTCAGCAGCACCTTCACACATCCAACGCACACCCAATGTTGGAACTTGCAGCCAGCTCCTCCCCTGACCGACCATCACCACCCCGAAATCCCATCCACACAACCCCATCCCGCACCCGCCATGCCTCCACAACAACCTCCCTCAACAGTACCCCGAGACGATCAATGTGCAAAACCATATAATGTGATGCTGACCATTAGGCATAAAAGGATCGTTCTGCCTCAGGATAATTATATCCCGACTATGGGTCCGAATTCTCTTGTCAAACCACTTCCTTCAACACATGAGCTCAGTCAGCCAGTTATGCCTGAGGCTCAACCCATCCCACCACCAACGGCTCTTGTACAGCAGCAACGATAGCCTTCACATCCACCTTCTTGACCAAGGGCGGGCGACACTGTAGGTATAGCTTATACAACCCGCAGTGGTGGAGGTGCTAGTACTAGCGCTGACAGTGAAGGTCGAAAGTATGCATCGATGCCACAAGAATGTCAGCAACGTTGGCCGGATCAACGCGTTTATCCGAGCTCGACCTACTCAGCGCACCACGAGAAGGCGAGATCGACTGGGGCAAACACGGGAATGCATCAGGCCCTCAAGTGGTCACCAGTCCCATTCACAATACCAATCTTGGTAACCGAGAAACTCTGCGAGCTGTCGTCCTCAATCGCCTTGAACTACCAACCGAGCCATTGATCGAATTTCCTGTCAGAGCAGTCCAGGATTGGATCGGCCCTGACCTCGCTCAGCTTAACGATTTTCCTACGTTCTTTAGCTTCGTCGAACACTCCGACAGATGCATACAAACAGCAGCATTAATTTCTTTGAAGCAGAGGTTATCCAACACAGATTATCAGGAGTCGCTGGAAAAGGCGAACATAAATTTCATGCTCCGTTCATTGTCTAACAGCGACAATCCAGAGGCCTTAAACTTCGTCACAGTTGCATTGCGTGTGCTGGCATTGTCATTGGGTCGGAACGACCATGCCAGTAATATCATTAATTTTTTGGTGCACAAGGAGCCGAAGGTGCGGCTGCAGCTCTCGAAGCCATCTCCAATGGATCTGCGAGAGATCGTAAACTCCTGCTCGAAGAAGATGTTATCGAGAGGCTTGTGGGTCATGATGAACCTTTAGAAGAAACCCAAATACACCTTTTAGCTTCCTTCATTCCGATGCTTTCTCTTGTCTACCTTGAATCGGGCAAGACGGATTTGGTTTTCAAACTAATGGAGTGAGTGATACTATCTGGTATTGATATCGATAGCGATGACTGACAACTGTGTACATTCAGTCATTCACAGCAGCAAGTCCGTAGTGCAACAAATAAGTTGCTTGTTGCGATCGCAAGCGGCACAATGGAACAGAAAGCCTATTTGCGTGATGCCCTTCTACCTCGGCTTGACCAGGCTTCCCCATTGCTTCGTGAAGCTGCAGCCAACTGCCTCTCGCGATCTTTAGCAAATGATCTTGTAAACGACGGTGATTTCATTCAGATCTTTCGTATATTCATAACGAAGATGCCCGTGTGCGGGAGCCCCTCATCGCCCAACTCCAGACTTACATTCAAGGATCGGATGAGACCGCACGTAGACAACTTGTTGATGCAAGAATATTACCAACCATTCTTCAAGCATATACGCCAGCTAAGGATGACCTACTGGATTTCATGTCGGGCTGTCTCCTTCCCATGCTTGGACCATCTTTCACTCAAGATGATGGTGGAGCAACTCTATTTCCGTTACTTACTCATGATGAGCATCGGATCCATGTCTCGACAGTCCAGGCTCTAAGAAATGTGATCGATTTGCGCTTTGGTAACTTGGAGAATATGGCAAAAGCTTTCATTGTCGGGACTCTCCATCCATTGACAACAGCCGACAATCTTGTTTGTGACCTGTGGTGTCGTATTCTCCCCAAGGTTGCACCATATTTGGTGAATCGAACCGAGATCGATATACTATTTGAGAGCCTATAGTAAGTTGTACTGTTAGCTTGGTGCATGTTGTTTTGATTTCAATAATGTTAGCGATGAATGGGAAACGTGCGCGAGGCTACTTCGGAAGCAATATCCATCTTGACGAGAACGTCAGAAACATCCCGTAGCCTTATGCTCCCAACGTTGCTCTGCCACCTAGATAATCCATCTGCAGCCTCCATCCCATCAATTACTCAAGGTATTAACAGATCTTTCCTGCCTATTTTCTTGACTTCATATGACTTTTGTAGTCATCTCGTTGTCAGGACTCACTTTCGTATCGAATGGGAAGGAAGATGAACTGCTCTACCTTGTATTGTAAGTTTCTGACTATTCATAAGCATTGGGCACATCGAAAGATGGATTGCCAGGAACGGCAAAGATATGGACATACATGCTGTCGAAGCAGCCACCCAAGTGCTCTCCAAGGGAAGTTCATTTGAGCATCAAAACTCGTGAAGGCAAATCCAGATGTTTTGACCATTGCTTTAAAATTGCACAATCGTCGAACCCGACGGCAGCACTCTCTTAGGTTACTCCATAGTATTGTCACTCATCTTAGCTATCTGCTTCTGCTTGACGAGGAACTCGCTAGAGAAATGTTTTCACTATTCGAGTGAGTGCTCGTGTGGAGTTTCTTTAGCATGGAATTGACTTCATACTTCAGTGGCCCCGACCCTGGCCTCCAGAATGCACTTTATCAAACGTGGACGAGTGATCCAAGGGTGTCCGAAAGCAACACCTTGCCCGAGTTGCTCCCCCTCCTTTTTGACGATGAAAGACTGCGCAATTCATCCATCAAAGCACTTCTCCGAGAATTGACTCCAGCCATGGTTCCTAGGCTCACGTCGCGACGAAGACTGGACATCCTTGTCAGGGCATTAATGTAATTTTTATCTTTGCCTTATTTGCATTGTATTGTCCTCATACAAGCCAACAGGATCAATGACGTGAATGTAGTACGATCATTTTTACAAGAGACCTGCACTGTGATTGAAAATAGCAACGAGAATGAGAAAGGATGGTTCGCGGCTGAGCCGTCGTTTGTTTCAGCCATTGGAGAACACTTGAAGGGTCATGATCCCACCATGCATCGTCATTCATCCATCATCATCCAAATACTTTCTGTGGGCTCCACCTCACGCTCTGGGAGGATTATGAACGAAGGGATTGGTCAATATTTATCATGGGTCGCAGTGTAAGAATTCTTCATTTCTTTCTGCAAGTCCCCTTCATGAGCACATCTTAGTAACGGCGAAACGGGAGCCCAGCAATCTTAGTCTTTATGCCCTCCACTCCCTGTTCATGGCGGCACCAGATCACGCTGAACGACTTGTTAGTGATTCCTTACCTGCCTTATGCGACATTCCGGAACAAGAAGACCTGCCTTTCAAAGTTTATACCAGGGCTCTTCGCCTCTTAAATGAAATTGTGAAACAATCTCAGCATTCTGCCGTTATCGAAAGTGGCATCATCGTGGCCGTCAAGCGTTGATCAATGCCGGGATCCTTCCTGAACTGTCCAATCTAGCCAGCAGTCGAGTGGCCATTGAAGTTATTAGTGCTTGCAAGATTCTGAAAGCCTTGGTACACACTGGTACCTTCCGACAGGATATAAAAACCGCCAGACTCAAGGGTTCCATGAAGAATATCACATGGTACAGATTTTGATACTTCCTGGCCATTTCATTTTTTTTAGTAATTTGACAGTCTGTTCTCAAAGTCGAATCTTAAGAATAAGGAAGAAAAGCATCTTACACAGATAGCTGCGAAAGAAGCACTTGAGGCAATGAAAGCTTTAAAGTGAGCACGGTGCAATGTGTTGAGTCTTCTTCTGTCTCATATGTTTTCAGACTGTACAACACTGAATCCCTTCTGCTGCCTCATCCACCTCAGCGATCACCAAACCAAACTCGTTCTGAGCATTTGCACCCCAAGCAGCTTTCTCGTCAAAATAGTGTAAGGATGATTGTTTGCAGTGCACGAGTAGGGCCTTCTCTGATTTATGGTCCTAGGCACGGCGGTCCGCGTCAGAACCATATGCTTTATCTAGTTTCGGCACTCCCACATCTGAACGTTCATTCTGCAATGAACGACAATCATTAGGAAATGCCGAACTTAAACGAACTATACTCACCAACTGGCCTTCAAAATGCCAGTTCCTCCACCATACTCGGGTTTTTCGGGTGTCAGTTGGATGTTGGCCAACTTGACAATCACCTGTAGCCCGCGGGCACCGTATTGGTCTCTCAGGCTAAATGGTAGAGGTCTTCCAACAGGAATGAAGGATTCGGGAGGTTCAGGAAAGACAAAATGTCGTGTTTCGTCATACCATTTCTGTCTTTGATCCCAAAATGTGTCCTCGTCCTCATAATCTTCCCTGAGGCCCTTCTGTTTTTGGCATCCTTTCAGGAAAGGGGTCATATTTGACCTGTTTGTAATGAATGCATTGTGTTGAGTCTTGAGCGAAGTATTCTCTATGCTGCAAAGGGGCAATAGTCCTATCCCAAAGGGGTATGGAAGCAGAAATCAGCTTGTCAACAAGACTATAAAGGTGCTGCTCCTCCTGTGGATGAAGGTTGTTGATATTTGTTTTTATCCTGATAGCGACTCAATGTACTGTGAATATGAATAAGCATGAACGTACTTTGCTTCTCCTTTGATATCGACTTCACAAGATAACCACTGAAATTTGGCACTGAATGGATGTTCCACGGAGTCAGGGCTGTCATCGGCGAGCCTGTCTACTTCATCGCCTGCTTCTCGGGACCACTTTTCCTCTGTCTCATCATCTGGGGAATGGGAGCAACTTCTCCCTGACCGCAACACTGAATACAGTCTTTAAGAGTCGTTGTCTCTCCGTTGACCAAAACGCATGTATGCCCATAAACAAGGGGAAATATAGAAGGGTGAACTAAGTCCCAAACCTTTCCTTCAGAGCCTGGGTGCCAGTCTTTCATATTTCGGCTATGAATATTTTCACAGCTTCCTGTAATTCTTTCTTCAGCTCCCCTGAGACAGCATAATCAGATTTGAAGACATCGCCATTATACATGAAGGGAGGAGGCAAAGTAGGAGGCGGTGGAATCAAGCTTGCATTATATTTCAGTTCATTTATGCACCAGTTGATCATCCTTTCTGTGACATTGCATCCTGAAGCCAGCACCTTGTCCTTCTAAGTCAATGACATTTCAGGTTATTGAACACATAAAAATATATTCTTTATTCACGATGGCGGTGCAAACTGTTGATAACAATAGTAGTAGGACTGCTAATACCAAACGTACCAGATGGTCGACTGTAGTATGCAATGTGACCTATAATATCACTCTGCTCAAGTATTATCCAAGAGAGATTGTTTGGATTCTGAGTGTACACCAGTTTAGCAAGAAACCCTGGTCGAGAAAGGTATGGATCATGTAAGGCATCCTGTGAGGACAAAGACTGGTGCACAGATAACACAATAAATGTGCATGTAGTATTTTCATTGAATCTATACCTCCATATTGCTTCAATGTTTCCGGAGTCAGGTCCTGCTCCTCTGGCTGCAAAATGAATTGAGCTATTGCCATGGTGCTTATGGAATACTGAGTAGTCTCGGCCTTTGTGCACAATTTGAAAGACAGGTACTGCTGAGTGGGGGAGTACCTTGGCATCATCTGGATGGGGTATTGAACCTACATGACGGAATGGAGCTGATGATGACTGCAGGTTTACATATGCAAGGATAGCTTCATAAACATCTAGTGGAATAACCTTCAAGCCAATGCCACCTGGGTCTTCTTTTTCTTTTGGTTTTTGTAAGAGTGTATCCATGGCATTGGCAATGTAATCAGGCTCTGTCAGCTCTGATTGCACACGAGAACCTGGGTAACTGTGCAAGAAAGACATAAGGCGTGCACGCCGACAAATTTGGCGGAGCATTGTAAAATCAAGCTCCCCTGGGCAAAACTGGATCAGTTTCAATTGCTCAGCCTATTCCTTTAATCCACAAAGCACATACAAATATGTGTATTGGTTTTGATCTTTTGAAGACTTCCATTATGTCGCTCACCAGCAAATTCACTGAGTAGCATTAAGGGTCCCCAGAATTTCATTAAATCTGCCAGATGCATCGCAATATGATGGTTTGGACGAGATGCATTATTTGGGAACAATGTCGCTGATGATTTTCGGTATTGTATATAGTGGTCAAGGTAGACTCCAGGAGATTCCGGTGTCACCAAGTATGCACACAGTATATTTGTGCATGTAACAAGGTCATAAAAATTGTTGAGCATAGCAGTATCAGATGGTGAATTCCATATTTCAGGGATGATGAGGGGTAAGAATATGCTGAATAGAATGAACCAATTATCTGCCTTCAATTTTCCATGAGATTTTTGACCAAGGTTTGTTGGTGGTCGGTCCACCCAGCTGGGAATAACTACATCTGATAGACAGCTGTGAATAGCTGCAAGCTGTGGGGCCATGAATAAACAAGTGGATGGGTGAATATTGTCTGGATCAGTGCTGGGCCAGTAGTCAACATCCATATCAGATTCCTCGCCTTCACTGGCAGCTAATACTTGCAACATTGAGGCACCTGTGTACAAACGCTTGATGTGACTGGGAGTATCCTGGTGTTGAAGGCTTTCCTGCTGAAGAAGTTCTACCTCTTCATGCAGATCTTCCTCAAAATTGGTGTCAAAATAGGTATTGTCAAGGTCTGCACTATCATCACTGTTATCATCATTGTCATCATCAAGCTTGGGTGATACTATTCCAATACCCCACAAGACTCGGACATGATGCTGCAGAACTCCTTCCATCCAGTTGTGCATTATACCAATCATTGTATGGCAAACAGGATCACCATATGGCAGGTCATGGAGAGATGACCAACGAACACCAGTCTCAGCAAATATTTCCTTGCGCTGTTTCTTTGTAGTAGCTGCCTTCCAAGCTCTTGCAGCCTTCAAAACCTCTTTTCCATCACGAGCCTCCCAGGATAAGTAATTAAGATCATCTTGACTAGAACTTGGGAGTTTGCAAAATGAGCAAAAGTTATTTTTTGCTGTGACTCCTGCAAAACCGGAGGCCTTTCGTATGGCAAGCAAATCACCGATTCGTGCCAAGAGGGCAACACGCTTATGTATCCCATGTGGATGATGATGTGTTTTGACAATTCGACCTTCCCACATAGGTTTCAGGTGCTCAATGATGGGGTCAGCAACAGCAGTGATTGTGGTCACTGTAGGCTCCTTTGGTGGAGGTATGATACCCACAAAGAAGGTGTTTTCAGGTAGGTGCTGAATGTCACTTGGCAAGTTCAAGCAAAACATCATGATAGCACCACAAGACACAGTTTTCCCACCAATTTTATTTGTGAGAGGATTAAACCAGTCAATGTAGTAGCTGAATGTCAAGTTTCCGGGGGTTGACGAGAACGCATCTGGTAGACTCTGCCACGCTGGACTGTCCCAAATTGATTGCATAGCATTTGGCGAGCATCAATGGGTATAAGATTTGCCAATGATATCTTCAATCCCCGGGCGAGACAAAAAGAACTCAAGCCATGACTCAAAATCCTGCGTTGAGTAAAGGCGACATGGTACACGGCATGGACCACTGCGTGTTGCTCGAACAGTCCAAAGTTTCTCATTGCAAGGGCTGGAGCGTGGTGTTTCATGCCAGATGCAAATTTCAGGCAGTGAATTCAGGTTGTACTTTGAAAAACATTTTGGGCAGCAAATAGAACGGACTATTGTGGGCTCAATGGAGAGTGCGGACATGGCACTACGAATGTCTCTGGGCAGACGGAGTGAAGGCAGAGGAGCGAAAGCGTTGTCTGTTCTTGAGCGTCGCAAAAGCAAAAGAAGACTACCCAGTTCCATTGCCATTTGCACAATGATTCGGAGGACCTTCAACAGACGAGATGTCGATGACCGGCTAAGGCCACAAATTACATGGAGCCAAGTAGCCAACATGCAAACGGCAATGAAGAGACTCTCCTTGATGACTTCAATACCTTGGAAGGTGTCAATTCAGATACAGTTAATAGAATACTCTGACATACGATTTTCTGTTCTCTGATCTGTGATCGCGCTAATGGTTTGCAACACCATGGGTGAAGGTACAGGATTGACCATCTGCTAGTCGGTTGTGTGCTTCATTTCGTCTGCAGCTAGACACTAAATGGTATGTACGCACCATAGAAGGTTCATCCCGCGCAACAGCAGGAGTAAACGTAGGCCTCTGCTCAAGATCCCTCCTGGTGTGGTAAGAGCGAGTTGATTTGGGTACATATTGACCGGGATGCTGCTGGCCAGACGTGTTTGTGACTGTCTTGGTTTTGCAGGCAGCACAAAGACAGAGTACACGAGGTTGTGCATTACTGGGCTGTGAATTGTTCATTCTAGGACAAGATGTAAGAGACAGAGAGCAGCCTGGTTCATTCAAAGGCATGCGTATGTGACGTCTTTATTCCTGATTGGGGAACCTCGTCACCTCAATGACTAAAACAGAAGGCAATCTGTGTTGGTCCACAATGCACATGTGATGCCTCCCGTTTCACTTCTCTACCTCTTGACATCAACATGGAAGAGCAGCATGAATTACTTGCCACTCGGCGGTCAAAGAGGAGCACAGCGGGGAATAGGTATGTCCAAGATACAGACATTCATATAGGTCGTGCTCAGTCCTCCCAGGATGGAAGCTGCCTTGGCTGAAATGGCTCTGGACGACGTCGTGAAGGACATGGAGGATGATAACGACTTTGTAAATGATAAAGGTATGCGTTTATATAGACTTGGGTCTAGTTTTTCATTCTTACTCACCTAGGTTTTCTTGCTGGATAGATGAGGAGGATATTTTCATTGGCTCTGACTTGAGAGCATGGACGAGGAAGAGGTAACCCAAATAGAGGCTGCTGTTGAGGCAGAGGCCATCAATGAGGAGCGGAGGAATAGGAAGGTGGGTCAACCGGTGGCATACTCCTGATGCATTGATATTGACATGACTCCAGGCTGCCCGAAGTCGATTGGATAAAATCACGGCTGCTGCTCATCAGAAGCACAAGTCCACATTCAACCCTGACATCCAGTTGTCGTCCCCTGCTGATAAACTCAAGTCAAAACTGAAATGAAGTGTTTCTTTGGCTTTCGATGCAGACACCGGAGAAGTGGTCGACGTGGAATGCAAGGAGGCGCCTGAAAAGAAGAGGATGAGCAAACGCAGACACACTGTTTTGAATACGTCTGCAACAGTTACACGCATAAAGCAGTCCGAAGCAAAAAAGGTTGGTGCTCTCGTTATTCAATTAGTTGAGGACAGAATACTTATGAATTCTTAGGCTTCTCAACCCAAGAAAGCGAAATTAGAGTACAAGAAATATACGCAAGCCGAACTTATTGCACATGCTCTAGACACCGAAGAAGGGAACATTATCGAACACCGTGACTATCTGAAGAATGAGGATGAAAAACGGAAACGAGCTAGGGTGGTGCGGACTACTACAGAAGGCCCTTTGCTCAGATGGGTATCTCGAATAGAGCAAAACAAGGTCCAAATTACACCCCCACCGCCCCCTCAACCTCCGCGAACTGTTGCACCTCTGCCTCCAGTTACTCCATTCTATAGGAGGAGTGTTTATGGTCTGCCTGGGAGTTTGTTCACACCTACAACTTCTACCTATTCGGGTGGCACTGCTATGGTATCTACAATTGCTTCAACTTTGGCTTTCCTACCTCAGACAAATAGTGGAAGCGCACCTTCTGCCAGCTCTCAAATACCAACAATCTTTCAACATTATCAGGGCTACTTGAATTCTGCATCGTCTCCATTTCCCATGTGGCTGCCTCCTTCACCTTCGCCTGCTCTACAGCAACAAACTTCCCAAGTTGCAGCTACCTTTGCTTCACCAGCAGCTGTTTCAACTTCATCTACTCCTCAGCCACAGCTGACTACTTTATCCACCACGACTCTTACACCGTTCCCATCACCCCAAGTGCAGGCAGTAATCAATGCAGAACTACCACCACCCAGAGAGCCAGAGTACAAAATGGTGACTGTAATGAAGAATTATGTTGTACATGAATTAGCACAGCAAAGAGGTGCTCCTAGACCGACATGGACGCAAAATATGGGTGCTATGTCTGGTGACCATGTGAAATGGGATGAGGTCAAGGTGTATGTTGGGAAGAATCGTCCCTTGGGTAAGTCTTTCTTTGTTACCACCCATCGAGAAGTTAACCTCAAGGATTTTACAGCGCATCATAAACACACATGTCCAATCACTGGACGGCAAGCACATTATCTCGACCCGCGATCTGGGGTGCCCTACGCGGATAGCCATGCTTACAAGATTCTTACGCGGTTGTTGGCTCATGAGTATATATGGAGCGCCACAGCGGGGTGTTATTTGAATTATGAGAAACCTCCTGCGGCTGATGTGGAAAAGAGGCTTCCGAGAAGAACAACAAGACGAGTGCAGGTTCGGGATGATGGATGTGGCAGAGGATTGAACATTATGTTTTTGGTGATTGCTACTATCTTTTACATATAGCCCTATTTTGACGATTTTCGTAAGGATCGACTTACCTTGGTTTATTATCAGTATTTTATACCCTCTAATGATTACTTTAACCACCCTTTTCGAGACTTGACACTGACCCTCATTCGCTATTTGCTTGATTTGGTCTAAATATAGACTAAGCATCCTTCCTTCTTTACTTACAGTTGGCTGCATTACACCTTCCAACAACCCACAATGTCCTCTAGAACGACCAGCAGCCGGCCATGAACCGGGAAGTCAAGCTACGGACCAACCGTAACGAGTGGTCCAAATCATTCCAAGACTGCTGCGTCGCGTCCTGCTACGGCGCGTCCCCAAACTGCTGCTTCAACTATTCGGTACGAAGGCTCGTATGTCATTGCGGTGCTTGAAGGTCGAGGCGTTTCGAGGGAAGTGGGTATTGCTATGCTCGATAAGGAGACTGGGAAAGTCATGCTTGTGCAGGTGGGTTTTGTGTAATTTCCGTTCATCAGCCTCTGGATGTATGCACTTTATTAACTTGTTCAATTCATTTTTCTGCTCGTTTCAAGTAGCGGATTGTCAGACCTATGTCAAGACCTTGCATCAGATGCACATACATAAACCATCTCTTGTGCTTATTCCTGATACTTTCTTGTCGGCGTCGGATGCGGCACTCGCTCCCTCCGGCAAGTGTGCCATGTCTACTTCGTTACTTGTGGAGTATATAAGAGAAGAGTTTCCTGGGGTGCAGATTGAACCTGTCGGACGTCGTTATTCCAATGATGCCGGTGGTCGGTATTTGAATGCTCTTGTCGCGATTATTTATAAACGACTGATCTTTTTGCAGGTCTCGAATTCGTTCTTCAGCTTTGCGTCGAAGATGACGAACACGCAGGAACCATTCTAGCCGTTTCTAACAAGTTAGAAGTTGCACTCTTCTTTTGGTTTCTCGAGTTCTCATCTAGTTTGGCATTGGCAGATATTACGCCATGTCGGCTGTATGCGCACTTTTCAAATATGCAGAATCCCGACTCAACACGCGCTTCGCTGCTGCTTCTTTGAGAATTCGGTATATTCCAGTGGACGGCACAATGATGATTGACCCGGACACTGCTCGAAACCTTGAGCTTGTCGGTAATATGACCCATAAGAAGTCAATTCATTCATTGTTTGGGTACGTCTTTTTTATTTGATATACGAGGGAGGGAGTATAACCATTGATTCATTGTTCTTTTTTTTCCAGCGTTCTCAATCATACTTATACTCCGATGGCTTCGAGATTGTTGCGCATCAATATTCTATCGCCTATCACCGGCATGTCCTATATTTTCTTCACAATCTTCATTAGTGTATAGAGTGCGTACTCCGATAAATGCAACTGATGACATGCTTCTATTAAGATGCAGCTTGCAAACGGTGCAGCATGCAGCACGCGCTGCGTTGTCGAGTATTTCAGACGGGTCAAGTATCTACAGCGTCGACAGCGTGCGGGACCAATCACCCACGCAATGGCAGATTAAGAACAGGGAGTATCTCAAATCCAGGTCTCCTCTCGTGAGTCCTGTCTTCTACAACTCATTTTTCCCGAGATGAATTGACTGATATTACTTGCAAGGCAAATCAGTAATACCTTGATCTCCTTCGTTTGCGAGTGGAAGAAGGTCGCAGCGACCGAGGGAGATTGTGCTTCCTGCATCTCTTCTTGAAGCAATGATCAATACATCCAGTAAATGGACGTTCAACTTCCCACCATGTACACAACAGCTAATTACACTTCCATTTAGTCCACACTGACTCATCCAGACTGTCAGAGCGAACAGCAATCACTTAGGCCAGACAGCGCCATACAGGTTGCGCCTCTCCCACCATTTGACGACCATCACGAATGGAGGGCATATTGGAGGGCTCTATCACAACCCAAACCAATACAGCGCCCCAGGCCCAAATGGAATTGATTATGGATTGAATAGTGTCCACACATACATTAACATTATTCGCATTGAGACTGTATTGTATATGCTGTTATTGATTGTGGTTGCGATAATGGTGGCAAAATTATCAACTGTCGAGGCTGTGCGGACTTGATGCTTCAAGAGGTCCGATAGCTCAAAGCTGGATCTGCGCAGATAATGATCAATTCCCCAATTTTTGTAGAATTCCAAGCAACGGGCGTATTAAAACTCAGGGAAGAAAAGTAAGACCAGTTGAAGGGCCATGTAATTAAACAATTAGGAATTGGAAAAGTCTAGATTTTTGTATTTACTAAGTCTTTGAAATAAGGGACCATGTTTTTGCGAAAGTAGAAACAACCACAAGTCATTGATATGTAAGATGTCAGCAGGCAGCCGTCCTTGTTTTCCAGCCACATAGCACATCAGCCTTCCGACACAGACTGCATGGAAGAGTCACCTGAAAGGTGAGCAGATACATTGTTACGAGCCGCTTCAACATCAGCGTCATTGGGAACTGTTGATGGGATATCTTCGAATTCATCATCATCCCACTCATCATCCCCATCCACCATGTCGGCTTCACTGACCATCTGATATTGTTCAAAGACTGGTCCTCCAAAATTTCTTGTAAACATCTTGTCTGTCATACGTTCATCCGCGTTCCAAGTCAGAGATTGGCTGACGTCTGGGAGGAGAGACACCTTCTCCACTGCAATCCGGTTCCTCATCCTTGGCTGCAACTGATTAAAATACGAAGGGTCGAAATAGTCTATCGGCATCTTCTCCGGCAAAACATGAAATTTCGAGTCTTCTTGGTTCGTAGGAACTACTCGGACACGCTCCTTCCAACTGCGCGACTTACTTTGACGCGCACTTTCTTCGCGTTTCCGATCAAGAATACGGAAGAACTTTTCTGCCTTCGCAGACCGTTCTGGTCAATGCCTAATGAGCCAAACCTTTTGGCTGTGGTCGTACTCGTCATCAGATGTAGCCTTTACTTCAATAAGGTCACGGTATCGCTGGGGATAATTGTTTTCTTCCAGAAATTTAAGGCGAGCAGCGGCCAGCTGAAACAAGAATGCAGTAATTTTTCTGAATTCAGAAACGTAGACTTACTCGGATCCGTCGTCTGTAGTGTGGCATAGCTTGGAGATCCTGCACAACGCTACCGGGTTTCCGGCCTTCTTTCTGGTAATGATGCAGCATATAGTGGAAAACAAAATGATCATAGAGTCGGATTAGAAGAGTCATATCTGTTGCATAACGTGTATTTGGGCTTAAGTGCATGTAAGCATGAGATATTAAGGCCTGCTTAAAGGTGTCGAGAGCAATAATCCGGCACGCCGAATTATAAAGTGTATAGGCAGATTGGCGAAGGTCAGGACACCAATGGTCCAATCCAAACCGTGATAGACATGCTTGAATATAGGTCAAGATATGCTCCTCAACGAGGCGGGCTTGATTTGCTATTGGTCCTTGGACTGTAGAAAAAGCCATGCCAATACGGATTAGATGTCGAGGGATAAGCTGGGGCCCTGTTTGAGAAGTGAACAGTTCTGCCTCCATAGAGAACCGCAAGGAAAATGCATTGACGGTCCGCGCAGGTGGGTCTTTCGGGACCTCCTTTGCGTCAAGTAACCCCCATAAAAAACGAAGGTGCAGGGACATGGCAGTCTATTCAATTGCATGGTAAGTTAATGTTAGAAATAATATGGTAAGTAACAGACCTTGAGGCCTCCCACATCATTTGGCACATCTTGTGATAAAAGTCGATAGACCTGGGTAGCAGGTTTAATGACCTGCTTCTTCTTTCTCACTTTCGGAGGTAGTTGAGGTTGAAAGTTGAAATTTGAGAGGACGGGAATGCCGCTGAATTGAACGGCAGTGGTAGATTGCAGATGTGTTTGTACAGGTACATTGGCAGATTGGGCAGGACCTACAGGAGCATCCGTGGATTGGGCAGGACCTACAGGAGCATCCGTGGATTGGACAGGACCAACAGGACCATCGAGGGTTGGGATATGTGCATTGCTGGACTGAAGGTGAGCCAGAGGAGGTATACGGAGGGGGGGTATTACACCGTGTGTTGACTGTCGACGGCGTGAACGTGTATTGAGAGCAGGGGCTGCATCAGAAGTAGTTAGTGATGTTTGTCGGGCCCTTTTTCGAGGGATGACCGGGGGCGGCGGTGAAGCAGGATCAGTATTAGTTGCAGGAGAAGGAGATGAAGGCACCGAGGGCCTACAGGGGGCTACAGTTAATAAAGACAAAGAATAAAAGAGTAACAAGCACCCACAAATGAGCTCGCCTAGCTTCAGTAAGTTTGGACTCAGCAACTGCAAGTTTGCCAGTCAGATCATTGATAGTCTGGAGCAAAGAAGCGTGATGCTGCTCCATCTCTGTTCCCTGGCGCCTCAGTTCTTCGATTTGTTTTTCTGAATCTTCGAGTTTGGCCTTGACAATTCGGGAAATGAGGTCTTCAAGAGCGGGATCCAGCTGGGCTGGAGGAGCAACGACGAGTGACTGAACCTGAGGGTTGGACGACATAGAAGAGAGGTATATTAGAGCCTCGGAGATGTTGGACGGGTTTATTTGCTGAAAATGTTCAGAAACGGACAGTGTTTTTAAACAGGACGCCTGCTTTGTCCAACTTCCGGCCGTAATCTGAAAACAACAAATGGTGAAGGTAACCAAGGGATCACTAGAAAAAGAGCCCTCGTCCATACCTGGATACCTAACAAAGACAATACTTTTACATAGTACCACTTTCACCTTCAAAGGCCCTTTGCATTGTGCTCAGCGCTCGGCAGTCACCAGACGAATTTTTGTTTTGTTCCTTCACATGAACGAGGTTGACTTCGGGCATACAGGGACAGAACGGAAAGGGAAAACTAAATCAGAAGATAAGTCCATTTGGCCAGAGAATATAACTAAATCATTCTAAGGACACAGACTTACCAAAATTTCGTCTGCAAATACTGTACGTCATTTGAGCCACCCGGTGACAATAGCATGCGGATAAATCATCATGTGTCTCAAAACCAGAATAAGAATCAGCTGTAAATCTAGAAGGCGTTTATCTCAGTCCCAACCTATAATAACGCATGAGGCAGCGATAGCCATTACTGTAGTATGAATCTATGTAAAGGGAGCACAACGAGGAAAGAGTAAGTCCGGGGTGAATGGAAGAACACAGTGTGCTTTCAGTAATGAGGTCGGCAATGTTGAGTCTTATCATATGTTTCTGATAAGATTGACCCACTCTTCGTCACTCAGACTTTCTGCCTTGCTAAAAAGTCCATGTAACCCTGGTCAGCCACTTGAGCCACAGCAGCACAACACTCTCGAGTTGTTTCACCAAGGAGGAACTTCTAGGAAATTTGTGACTGGAAAATCTTGATAAGCTGCAATTCCCCTCGACATTTGACTTTAGACCCTTCAAGTCCTCGAAAGATCCATCACTATTGAACACAGCATATCATTACAGAAGTTCGTCCGTCATTGGAAAAGGAAAGGATCCTGGCTTTGTAAGGACCATCCAGCTCAAAAAAATTTGAATTTTCAGTATGGACGATATATTCTCCCATTTTCGGAACGAGGTCGTGGTATGATGATTTGTGAATTTGCCATGAACAAGATGGTTCAACATTGTGCATGGGTAAGAAACCCCAATTCACTTGCCCCTCTTTAACTTGAACTAGAAGTTCCCTGGGAATACACCTGGTAACAGTCCATGGCAATGTCACTTCTGAAAAATCCCGCATCCAGCGCCTGACTGATGGCATGAGATTCGGAGATTGAGCTGCAGATGTGAGGTAGAGAGGAAAGGAGCGTGTCATTAGACGCTGGTTTTAAAGGGAGACTGGTAGGTGAAAAGAGAAGAGGCTGAGCCGCGGTGCTGGGGGTTCTATTCCGTGTACTGTCATAAAGAAAAGAAACATCAGGGAAAGACGTTAGTCTCTATCTTTTGCCTGCCTTTTCTGATCATTATACCACTCTTCATTCATCCAAGTGGTTGCTAATCACGCCCTGGTATGAGAAAATGATCAACGACCAAAAATGCATAACTTTTGAAAGACTTGCCGAGAAGGAAAGTCTGCCATAACATATTCGCAGAGTGTGTGCCGGAGTTTATCTTGACGAAGGTAGTAGTTTTGTTGAACAAGTGCCTTATTCATATCACTCGTTTCATCAGCCTCCATTTCAGGAGGTGGTTCAGCAACTCTCGTGATCATCCGTATTAAAAGAAGCATCCACATTTCCGACGCAGAATGCCCTCCAGCTTGCGATGAGTCTGGAGGAATGCTTTCGCCCATCGCATGCAATTCTGTGGCATCTTCCCATATCCTCGTCACTGAACTAGATACTACAGATGAACGCCCCTCTTCTGACCATTCCTTCAGTGGAGGCAACTTGAAATCCATAAGCTGTAAGTCTGTCATTTCAGGAAGGGGCCCTAGGCCCATAGTCTGGTCTTCGGGTACAGGGGTACCAGATAACTGTCAATAAGGCAAATCAGTAAGAAACTTGAATGACCATAGTTATACCTACAGCCTCATTGAGTTTTTCTGGCTCGTATTCGAGCTCATCTTCGTCAACATTCATTTGAAGTGGGTCAACTGACTCTGCCTTGACTATAGGCTCAGAAGCTGGCAGTGTCGTTGTTGTTGTATCTTCCACAACATATAGATCTTGCTGAGGGGCCGAAGGTGTAGCAGCAGCCGTGGCTGCTTTTAATATTGTCGAGGAAACGAGCTCTGGGGCAGTTGGCAGTCGAGGCATTGGTAAGGAGGTAGGACCATGGCTCTGGCGGTACGCATTAACTTTGGAGATGAGTTGAGCTTCAGTAAACGCTTCAAGGTTCGCGACAATGAGATTTGTGATAAGAGGTACAGAAAGAGAGGTGAAATCAAAGCTCGTGAGGAATGCAGCAGATGCTGCAGAGTTGCTTGCCTGAGTTGGCGCTTCAGAGTCGAGCTTAATCTGTTTATTGTCCGTTGGTTCGCCAACTGTTGAGGATGGTCGCTTGCGACTATCAGCTGCTAAGGCTCGACATTTTTTCTCCTCTGCGGTCATCCTGAGTCCTTGCTGGCTGAGGATTTCATTGATTTGTCCCTGGTATGGGCCACTGGTTGGAAGGCTTGGTATGGATTAATACTGACAATATTAGATTGGAGCAATGAAGGACAAGCGTACCGAGACATGTGTATCAGCAAAATTCGGACAGCTTTCTCTATGCTTTTTACTTTGTGTTGGGCAAGGCAAAAGCACTGTTCTGAGTTTTTGAGTCCAAAATTGAAGAATCAAAAGAACACTCGCACCTCTTTAAATTTGCACCTCTGTAGAGGGCTGGACTGGTGCCCCTGAAAGCCACCACCTTGAGGCGTAGTGCCTCTGCAAGGTGCTTATCATAGTATTGTGGTTGGCGCGTGGAGGTGGACTTTGTATGCAAAGGATTTTTCTCTAAGTACAGAAGCCACACCTTGAGAATAGAATCGAAGGAGTGAATGGCTCTGTTTGTCATGCTTCGTCCTTCAGGCGGGTCAGCCATAGGCTCTTCAGGCTGTTCGACATGGAGGGAAGCTGTCATGCTCGCTTGTTTTTCGAGGGCACTCGAACTTCCTGCTCTTTCAGTTGACGGAACCTGTTTTTCAGGAGACCTGTCACGTTTCCGGAATTTCATAGGTGGCGAGAAGAAAATTCTTGGTAGCACGCCCAGATTTAAGGATTTCCAGTTCCCAAACAATGTTCTACGGACCTAAACGAGGAACAATGGTGAAAAGAGGCTTCACATATAGTACGCGCAGGGGTTTGGCCTTTATGGCCCTATAACCTGTGGGGTGGTGCGCATTGGAGTGGCGAGCCCCTTTCTGTGGTGACCCTGATTATAACTTGCATCCGAGAGAAGGAGGAGTTGCACATTCTTACCTCACATTCCTTGCCCTCAACATATCCTGTAGCTGGAAAGATGCTAGTACACCCTTGTTCTCTCAGAGGCGGTATTTGTCATAGGAGTCAAGACAGCGGGGTAGCTAGCAGCTGTTGCTTAATCGATTTGTCAAGGAACTTAACGCGGCTAATTTCAGAATGAAGATATTGTTTATGTAATCTATCCGCAACCCTCATGTCTTTAATTTCCCTCTTCCTAATTTTCCTTTGCGTTCTCGAATATACTCCTACAGAGCTTTCAGTCAACATTTCGGATGGTATGGCATTTGGTTTTCTTGACACTTCTGTGACCTCCTTATGATGAGCTGAATCTCCCAGGGATGGACTTACTTTATCTGCATAGGAAAATAGACTCTTTAGTCTCAATGGCATCACCATGCAGAATGCCGCTCCATATTCTTGGATCTCATTCCGTATTTGTGTACCCCCATCGACCTCGTCATAAATCACTCGCTTGAGCACATGAATTGGCGCCACTATTGTGCTACGGCATGCATTGACTCAAATTCAGGACCTAATACCTCTATTCCACTTCAAGGCAACTGCAGTGTGTGGAGGACCATGGCCGCTATCTTTTGTTCTCCTGCCGACATGCTGAGAGAGAGCTGGAACTGGATCCAGGAAATTAAAGGTATGTCCCCAATTTTCTCAATGCCAGTGACTCTCTCCTCAAGAGATGGGTTCTAGATCTTCTTCACTTCACCGTTTCCCGCTCCTCTTTGTCTTTGAACCAACGAACCCACAGTTAGTCTTGAATCTATTGTCCAAACTTACTGTCGGATGACCTCGTGTTCATTATTTCACTGTTTAGTGGCCGTGCAATGCTTAGACCCCTCGTACAACTTCTGAATGATCCACAACAAGCCATTGTCAAAGTAGTCATACAGACATTCTCTTCTGTATACCCTCTGGTCTTCCGTCATCTGTGAGTAAATGGCCCCCCCCACAATACCTTGTCCTTCCTCACTTTTCCTCCCAGCTGTACCGATCGGAGCAATCCTGGGTCTTGGAATACCTCATCTGCTGCCAAACGCGTATCATCGAGCTTGTATGGGCACCTAACGTCAATGCCGGTGTGAGGTTCTGTGCTGTGAAATTTGTCCAGAGGGTCGTTCTTGTCCAAGTGCGCAGAGTATCAGATCCGAGAGTACGTCCCTTGTAGTCTCATTTAACACAACAGTCCGACTCTAACCCTTTACAGCTACAAAATAAAAATGACCCAAACATATCATTTTGCCCTGTCGACCATCCATTCATACCTGTTGCTAAATTGGAAGCAGAGGGCCAAAAGTTGCTGGAAGCGTTGGCCATGATGCTTTACACCAGCCAGTGCGTCTGCTCATTTTGATCCCTTTAACTTGTACTTACGTATTCCCTAGGGATGTTGACCTACTTACTGCACTTCTCAACTCTTGGGTAAATCTCGTGAAGCAATGTCCAGCAACGTTTCCGTATGTCGTCATGACTCTCAGGTCATGGACGCCCGCCGCTCTAGCCTCATCCCTGCCTCAAACTTGGTTGATGACCCCCTGGCCTGTAAATCTTGGAGTTGGGTATTTCTTAATGCCTCCTTTTTCATGACCCTACATTGGATGAGCACCACTGTCTGCGTATCAGCTCAGCGACCAAGCAACAGTCAGGGACCTTTTAAATTTGTGGGCGCACAATTCAGCATGAGCACTGCTAATTCAACTCTACAGATCATTGCAAGTAGAAATACCTCTAGACTACGAAGTAACTATTCTCATGCTCTGTTGTGTCCCAGTCCATTGCAGCACTGCCGCCCTGACGGCACCTAAGTGTCGAATGAAGTTGAGCTTCTGTGAGTCTCTCGATGTGCTCCCTCAATTGAGTGTTCTCCTATTGTTATTAACGACGTTAGAGTTGGAATTTGGGATTTAGATGACTAACCTTTTGACTCGGGCAAGATCTGCCTTCATGAGCTCCAAAGCCCTCTTAAGCTTATCAAGCTTCTCCTCTAGTTTTCGTATATTGTATCTGCCAAGGTCCACCTCAGATTCCCACATTTCCAGCAGTAGCATCGTGCTATGATGGTAGTCATCTTCAAGTTTAGTCTCCTGTCATTGAAGAAAATCAAATCTGTGCTTGGTCCATTCCAAAGAGAAACTCACGAGCGGTAAATTTGGATTTATTTTCCTTCCGCGTCTGATGTTTTTCATAGGCACTTCTTCCACAGGTTGACCTTTGAAAGATGACAAAGCAGAAAGAATATGACCCATAGATGGTTCAGATAAGTGGGATGAAAGTTTTGTAGGTTGAAATTCGAGATCGTGAATATGCAATGACGTCTTGTTTTAAGCATAGTTGAGTGTGAATTACACCTTTGATTTTCTTGTGGCTTTGTTTGCAAATGGAATAGTAACACTTCTGAATGAATCTCTGGCAACTTGATGCCCGCTGAATGCGCGGCCATCGGCTTCTTCAAAAACTCTAGGCAGTGGCTCAGGTACGGGTGGTTGTCTGGCCGATGCACCTTTCCTTTTGTCCTGAAACTCCAAGAGCATCACAAATAACACATTTGAATTTAGGACTTGTCGACTCCTGGTCTGGCCATAACGTTATTATTTCCTCCGGACCTTCCAATTGAAAAAGTATCTTGTACAGCAGAAGATCTGGGTCTCTGTCCCATTCTGGCACTTGGTTAATACACCTCAGGAGTTCCCGGCAATAATGCGATGCATGGTGGATCTCAAATCTGGATTTCAAAGAGCACTTCACAAGTGCCACAGTCTTCTATGACGGTGCTGTTGTCCCTTTTGGATATCAGGACAATTACATATGTGAATGCATTTATTTGGT
This sequence comes from Gymnopilus junonius, assembly GCA_015501075.1. Classification (NCBI taxonomy): domain Eukaryota; kingdom Fungi; phylum Basidiomycota; class Agaricomycetes; order Agaricales; family Galerinaceae; genus Gymnopilus; species Gymnopilus junonius. Next base: position 89,170 of record JADNYJ010000067.1, on the reverse strand, counting down.
TAGATCCTGCCTGGAGCAGGTAGTCAGGTATGTAGTACATTCAGATAACATTGGCGTTCTTCAAGGGGATAATATACCTATCGCTTGTTTTCTGCCAGTGCCGATTTCAGGGAAATAGTCATGCTATGCCCTACAGGTGTTTATGGCCTTGTTCCATATAGCAGTCGGGCTACTTTCCTGGTTTGAAAGGTATGTGCACCTGGCGCACCAAGCCACTCCAAGTTCTGCCCTACAGCTATTGGTCACCATTCCCAATGACAGGTGGTCAACTAAGCCTCAACCAACTTGGGTTGCTGCAACGTCACCAACCTACTTCAGGATTCAAAACTCAGCCACCCCTTAGAAAACTCAAAGCAGTTGCTTCGACATCTTTTTTGCCAGTAGTAAGACTGATTATGTCATTGATAACTTTAGCAGAAGAAAAATCTCCGAACACTACCCACGAATGGTCTAATGGAAAGCCGACTGCAAGGGCTTTTTCAATCAATTACGTACAATTTGATGGAGTCTGAATAGCTTGGCCAGAGATGGGTTGTGCAGCGTCTTTCAACTCTCCTCCATAGAATACTCATGTTGCTAACAAACTGTTGTCTCTTGTTATTGCAGGATCTGGGCTGCGGGTGTGATTAAAGACTGGCACTTCTGATCACTCAGTCCATCCCGATGCTCTCGTATCACTCAGGGTCAGGTCTTCAAGACCGAGACAGGTTCCTGAATAATACCCACTCTCTATCAACTGAACGAGCAATGGCATCACCGTGGGTTAGATTTTCTTGACCCCTTTTGAAGAGTTAGTGACGCTGGGTCTCACCATAACATCTTTCATCATTGGCCACATTCTCTTGAACATGGCTGCTCCTACTGACCCCTCCCTTGTGTCTGTACCCACAGACACCATTTCTGCCCTTCATACTGAATATACTCTTACGCTATTCTTGAGTATGTATGTACCCAATTTAAGGTCTTCACTTATTGATCCCTGTTTCCTTTTCCGCTAGTTTCACTAGCAGCCGCCACAGTTGCTGACCACTGTCAGTGGTACTTTACAGGCTGCTCAATCAGATATACTCACTTTTGGACTCTAGTGTCAACCTTGAGCAATGAGGTTGGTGGAAGCATAGATCCGTGCAGGTCGTTCCCAGCAGCTCAGTATTTACTGTTTCCCTTCCAGGTAACATTAGTTTGGATGCCTGAACGCCGTCGTGTAAGTAATTTTTTATTGTGAAGACTGTACTTCAGAGCTGAAATTCTTGGAACCAGAGAAACAGGGTCTCAATTGTACAAATGCTGTTTTTTTTTGTACGTGTGGACTACTATAATCTTTCATGTCAGACATCTCAATGGCAACCTCAGATACGCTACGTTGGGGTCACCATACAAATGTGAGTTATATTGGAACCACAGTTCCTGGACCTGCTATACTGACTACTGCACTCTGACAGCTTTAATGCTACAGGTAGGTGCACCATCGACAATCTAAGTATACGGTACCATAATGGTCTCTCTTTTGACAGTTGTGGCTTCTCATTTTGCGAATGGGGGGTTGGATAAGGTAAAACACCTGCTTACAATGTTCCTTTCATATACTAACAACAATGATACCTGTACCATTGAAAAATAGATGTGCGTACTTTCTACACCTGCTGGTCGCTTCCTGTACGAGAGATTCTAATGCTCTTTCCAGTTGTACGCCCTAGATACTTCAAGTCATCATAGTCATTGAGCCTTTGCTTAGGTGCTTTTATGAACTCAAGCTTAGGATACTTTGCTCTGGCTATTGGCTATGCGATGCAAGGTATGTGTCATATTTAGTTGTAAAACAAATGATGGGTTATAAGCTCCATAAGCATTAATGGCAATCCGCTTGGCGAGTCTCTTCAATAATAATACAAAAGTCATCATTCTGCTTTGCATCACATTCATTGTGGAAGCTGCGTCTGTTGTAATTTCAGAAATTCTTGGGAGAAAGAGTGGGTAGTTCACTGTGCAAGCTACAGCTCTCGGCAGATGCTCACTTTCATCACAGGCGACTCTCTTCCTGTTCAACATCTCACTGACATGGCGTCTGACATATTTTGTGTTCAAGATAACATTCTGGCTTGGACCTATCTGGTATGGGTGCCAGTGGGATGTTTTGAAGCATTGGTTCTTCTGATGGCCATCTACGTTGCTGTGAGACACCACCGATATAACAAAGCAGACCCTCCAGCATTGCTTCATCACAGCCTCCTGCGTGACAATTTGGCCTTTCCTGCTATGTAAGCTTTGGCCATTTGCATACCGTCTTTTGCTGAAGGTAATTGCAGTCATTTACTTGTTTGTGCTGGCAACTTTGTTGCTTGGAGGTTCCCGCCTGTGAAGTTCATTTCGTATTCCTCTATAGCTTGATCTGACGACTTATACCATCCAGTATGTGGTGGGTCAAATGGGCCTTGCTCTCGTACTCTTTGTTTCCTGTATAACAGGTCCTCGATCTATCATCAACCTCCGCAAGGCTTTCTACCAAGCAGAAAATGACACCATATACATTGAGGATAACTCTCAGCAAGATGACGATGGCAGAATGGAAATGGAATCATTGGAGTTCCTGTAATTCATTGGCTTGTCGATTACATGACTTATTGTTCAACCATTTAAATATTCAAATTTTTTTCTTATATTTTCTTTCCATCCATATTTTTCATCGTCTATGTATAAAGAACCTACTACCAGTGTTGGACTTACAGATCTAGTCAACAAAGTCCGGGATTAACATTTTGTCAAGATGCAACGGTACTTGAAAGGAAGGAAAGTCAGACAACCTTCTCAGCTGCTTCTCAGGTAGATGTCTCCACTCTTCCTTCCTTCTATCGCGCAGATCACAGACTGACTCCCAAGGCATCATTGGCTTACTTGTGGGCAATTACACCTGCAAGGAGTAAGCATCAGAAATCTAGGTGGGTAAATTGAGTCATGCTAGGATTTTCTATCGGACTGTTCTTGGCCGGAAGTCGCACTAACTGAAGGTCTTTCTTCTGCTAAAACTGTCACGTAAACTAAAACAATATGGAAGAAGATCCACCCATGCTTTGACGTTGGGGTGCGTGAATTTGCTTCTTAATAGGCCCCATGTTGGAGCCAAAAATGGGGCCGTGTTCTGATGGTAAATGTTGTGGTAGGTAGGTCAATTGACATTGGAGTGGAGTGTCCAGCCTTAGCAAAGTGGGCTACCTACGCAAGGCAGTCGGCATGATAACACCTGTCTACATCTGACCTCATGATTATATGAATAATTCTCAAAATGATATGAAATCACATTAACGTCACCAATGTAAAAAAGAGTTTAGATACCTCTCAGTATGCAATAGCCCGAGTTGTATATGGAGAGGTGCTAGACCAAAGGCGAGAGCCTACTTGCCATGACCAACTGCGGGTTTGGACATTTGACATTGGCCAGGTGACACTTCTTTTCGGTCTGATGCACAGCATTCAGGGACCTCTGTAAGCTCCTTGGTGGCAAGATCGCGCGCGTTGCAGCTCAATCCTCTTCTGCTGTCTGGCACATGAGCTACTTGATGTGGTCCAGCAAAGTAGAGACATGCACCATTGAGCTTATTGCATCCCACATAGAGGACGTTTGGACAGACTACAATTGCGGGCTAATAACACATTTGAATGAAAGGTGGTATTTCCTACGTTAGAAAAAATAAACATCTCCATGCATATCGGTCAGCTCAAAAACTCCCAAATCCATCAAGTTCTTCAAGAGCTGCAATAATTTAGCTTCAAGAGACACTTGAGATAGTGTTTTCTTGGCCATATTATTGGCACTGATTGTGAGCTTCCTAAGCATGGCAGATGTGGGTTCGCATTCTCTATCACAAGTGTTGTCCTCCTCAGTAAATCTAGACCTCAAGATTGCAGGTCGAATAGCATCTTCCATTGGTAAGCCAACTGGACCTTCATACCAGAGAACCTCGAGGGAAGAGAGATATAAGGGATTTCGGAGAGGATGCAAAGCATTGAAAAAAAATCCACCGAGGCCAGTAGCAAAGCTTCTGTCGGAGTAAATTGCAGTGTCGCAAATATTCAGCTCCCTGAGGTAAGGAAGGGTTTCAAGGAATTCAACGATATCATGGTCATCGCCAGCACGTATTGCATACCTGAGGACCAGCTCAGTGACTTTACAATGTGATTGTCGCAGGAAAGGATGGAGGATGTCCATTGCAAAGTGTGAGGACTTGTAGACTGTTACTTCGACCCTCAAGGATTTGAGTTGGGGTAGACTAAGGGCAGAAAGTAACTCTCTAAGGTCATTCTGATTCCAAAAGCAAACATCGAGTTTGGAGAGTGTACTGTGTATGAAATTGCCATGGTTGTCATTTGATAAGAGTTTGATGTCCTTGAGCTGTGCTTCGACAAGGGCTGGAAAATCTCCGAGCAACTGCTGTGAGAAGGAGATTTGAGATAGTTTGAGCAAAGTGATCTGCACAAATGGAAGAACGAAAGCGGGCTTGAGGTCTGCAAAGAAATCCCTCTCATCCGAAATCATAATATGCGAGCCTTGAAGATGCCTTCCAATTGTCAGATATCGAAGTGCTGGGACAGCTGCATCAAGAGAAACTGCTGGACTCGGAGGGAGTCCATAAAGGGAGAAATGACAGAGATTTGGGAAAGAAAGCTTTATAACATTGTCTGTCGTGCCAAAAAAGCCCAGCCAAGATGTTGAAACCTGTAGATGGATAGAAAGCCACTGATGACTATATGCACGTAAAAGATTTATGAGGTTGTAGGGATGAGAAGGGTATTCGCTATCCTTTATAATATGAAGTCGGACAACTGATCCTTTCGTGCGTTGCATCCATTCATCAAGGAGCTGCACCCGAATGCTATCTTTTGATTGACCATAGGCTATCTTGAGATAAAGCGGCATTGATATTAAGGCTTTGGACCAAATGTAAGAAGGTCTCAGACGAAGGACTAATGTTGTCCACAACTCCGGTGTGCTCCAAGCGAGCGCTCTCCAAGACCGGCTAACACTGCCAAAATAAAGGGGGTGGAAATTTCTGTAGTGTGATTTGTCGCTCGCAATCAGCTGTGAGGCACCACAAAAGATTCGTGATATGATTTCCGGGGCAGATATGATATGGGATCGATAGCCTTGTCTTCCTGTTCCAAGGAAAGTGCAGGAAGTGACCAGACTTCGGTGGTATGTATACCAAGTGACATGGAGGAGAGCTGGATGACTATTTTGAGGTTCATTTTAGCATAGTAGTTGCCCTTATACACATACCGGGCTGGACGTGGCGATGGACAATAAACAATGGATAAGCTCAAGTTGTTTATTTGAACCAGGAGTCAATGAAGTCGAAAATATATTCCGTTCTTGCTGAGTTTCCGTCGTGGGCAGGCTAACCCATCTGAATGACCATGCTATTGACTATGACATCTCTAATCTGAAGCGTCATGAGAATAAAACTGGGTCAGAGGTGTTCTGATTGAACCTTCCATTGTCCTTCTACAAAATATGCATTTTCCTGCAATTCCATAAGGTAAGCAACGGCATGGAATTATGAGCAAAGTGCCATATCTCAGGGAATGGAAAACTGAGCTAAATCTTCGACAGAATACGGCAACCACATTCTGAATTTCAGGGGTGAGAGAAGTTGTTCAGATAAAGTCGGTATCTTAAGATTTGTAAGAGCACTGACCTAATTAAGGATAGTCCATCTACCGCGACATGTACTCGCCGGAGAACTAAGTTCCGAAAACAGATGGGGATTCAGCATCCTGCAATGGATTTGATGCAAGTTTCCGATCAACAATGGCGTCCAGTTGGGCAATTGAATTCAGTTGCGTTGCCTGTTCCTTGAATTACCAGAATAAAGATCATCAAAAGCGATTCAATATGAAATCTAGCTTCCACAAAGAAGCTTGTTGCTGTACGTGGTGAACCAGTGATGCAATCAGTGTCGGAGTGCGGTAATCGGACGTTCTGCCTTGCTTTCCCATGGACAAAAGCGACCATTCTAACATCCTAATTGCATTTGGATATGCTGCTATTGCATAAAGCTCCCAAATTCACAAAGATTCCATCCTTATCTTGAACATGGGTCAAGTTCTTTCGACCTTCTCATTTTTGAATGGCGACCATCCTGAAGAAGTGCCATTAAGAGATACGATACTGGGAAAGAATGCGGCACCATACCAGCGAATTGTATGTGAGACTTTTTTTGTTGTCCGTCAATTTAGTCTAAGGTTTCACCACCCTTTTCTTCCCCAGGTCACTGAAGATAACAGCCACCAATTAAAGATGCTTATAGAATCGAAAGATTATGAATTGGAGCTTCGAAGACGTAATGAACAAAAGCTCGAGAGAAAGGTCGATAGTCTCAAGAGTGCTCTTGAATCAGCAGAGACATCACTTGCCTGGGCTAAACTGGTTGGCTATCCATTGTTTGTATAGATGCCTACTGAACGAGCATGATAGGAGAACGTGGAACTGCGAGTATGTATTGAGAGACTCACGGCAGCCCAGCCCAAGTTTCCCAGACACCGTGGTCATGACAGAGTACGTTCATCATACCCTGAAAACGTGTAATAAAGCTATTGTACGTCAAACAATGAGATGACGGCCAGACTGCAAAGGTAAGGAAGAAACTTCATCGCCCTTAAGGTTGTGAAGGGGATTAGCTACCTTAATTGAAAAGCTGAGGGAAAGCATCCAGTGACCTTCAGGTCGGGTATTTCATACTGGAATATATGGCATACCATAATTACGCACTAGGAGTTTAATCAGACAAAGCGAATGATCAAGGATGTCAAATATGAACTTACTGATCGAAGCATGGGCAAACGACCAGAGCATGTCAACGAGAGCGACCTGAAGCAAAGCATAAGTTGAACGGCGAGGACTTGAGGACAAGGTGGGAACGAATTACAGCCTCAGAGGCCTTGTACAAGGCTCCAATATCGGCAACAATTTCAGCAATGAGATCCTGTACGATCCTATGGAAATAGTAAGCTTAAAGTGATCACCCGTGCGTATACATAACACATACTTATCACTTAATATCAGCGTCTCATCCAAAGCATCCTTCATCCGTGCGTTCATCTTTTTCTGTACAAAAGAATTAGATGTAAAAATGGTAAACTAACACCATGCGGCACTCACCAGCTCCATGCTCGAAAACATCCACCTGCCCTTCTTCAAAGAGACGTTTACGAATCCCTTGGGCAACTCTCCTTCCAGTTCATTCTTCTTCAAAGCAAAAACAAACCCTGTTTCTTGGTAGACAAGGCTCAAAGACAAATCATGTTCTTCAGAAAGGGTACGGTTCAGCTGATATATATCTCCAATGTTTTCTTTATAAGTCTTCCTTGCAACATCGAGTAAACGATTGCAATTCGCTTTGACAGCGTATATTCGGGCATTAACAGCTGCGAGACCCCCCTAACTATATTGTCAGCCGGGATGAAAGGAAGTTACAACCAACACGACCTTTGGCAGCGCCACTTCATCATTCAGACGTGCAGATACCAATTGATCAATGTTATCGATTCTTTCTTCAGAGAGCATCTTGAACAGAAGAGCAGTATGTTAATAACAAATCATATGCGCAACGTGCATACGTACGTGGTACACGATTTGAAGTAATTGCGATTGACTACCTTCTAAAGCCTTGCGAAGTACTGGCAGATTCTTGACAACATTCCGAAGGTTGAGAACCTGAAGCACTCTTTGAGATGCTGGCCTACCACTGGTTGTGATTTTAGCTTTGGACGACGCTAGCTGAGTTATCTAAATAAGAAGTTTTTCAAAGGAGATAAATTGAAAGAGAATACCGCGGCAATCAGCTTGTCAAAATCCATTTTGTTGAGTGTCTTCAGCGCATCGCGGACACAGGTAAACAAATTTTCCTTGTTGATGAGCTCTGAGAAAAACATCAGTCAATGGAATCTGCCAAGCCTAATAGCCACCATGAAAACCTTCAACGACATCAAGTCTTGCCTCAATAGAGCTTTGTACTGTAACAATCAAGGACATTACTCAAGAAGTTGTAGGAACCCGGCGCATGCCTCAGAAGACATATGCAAGAAAGGTGCTAAACGTGTGAGAATCTTCTGTGCATTATCTGGGAGGACTTTCGGGTACGTTTCGAAAAATGTTTGCAGAGCCTTGAATGCTTCTGCCTCCAAGAGTACTTTGCAGTTTCCGTCACTGCTCTCTGAAGCAGCTTGAACACCCTGTAATGCAGCCTGTCGCAGGAGCAGGTTCGTGTGACTCAGCAAGGTAACAAGTTTCTTGGTTTCTTGGTAGGGATGACGCCGGCCTTCGTAATCTCGACTGCCATGTATAAGCAGCATTTAGCGCCCAGGATGACAACATCATCATACTGAGAGCCGCAGAGCTCGAAGACGACATCGAGGGGATTGTCGTGGACAATTTTTGAACGGGCTGTGGTAGAGTTGCATACAAGGTCATGCCATACTTGTTGTGCTGGAGCGCGAATTCGTTGTTCAGAGTGTTGTAGATGCTCTTCTAATGAGGCGTCTGTAGGCGTAGGCGTCGGAGTTGGTGAACAAGAACGAGGGGTCGCTGCTCCGGCTTTGGCTTCGACTGTGGCAGTTGGCAGTTGAGAGGTGGGAGATTGTAGTTCTATTGGCTGATCTCTGGCACGGGGGACGTCCTCCAATAATAGGTTACTCAAGACAAGGAAGATCGTGAATACGCCAGCTACGATCCATCCAGGGCTAGTGACACTATTAAAGACCTCATTTCCAAACCCGACTTTGTAAAGGAGACCACTGAAAAAGGGGCCCGCTGAGAAACCAAACGCCTGACCGACGACAAGCAAGCCGGCGAGTGTGGTGCGTCTGCGGATACCGACGAGACGAGGGTCGGTGCAGAACCGCTTGGAGTACATGAATGCGATGAAGCTGAGACCGGTTATTATTTGGCCGATGAGGAGAAGGTAGAGCCATTGCGCACGGTAGGCGAGTGCATAAAGGATGTTTCCCAGGACGAGGGATATGTAGGCCATGTTCAGGGGCACATCATATCGACCTGTGGTTTGGGTTAATTGCTCGGTGAGGGGTTGGTTGTTGTACAGGGGTGGTAGATGAAGCAGCATACCTCCATCATAGCGAGAGATAAACAAGAGCGATAAGCCAGAGATAGCTGGAGGGATACCGATAATGAGACCCGAGAAAGTGGCCGTTCCTCCGAGAAGCTCAGCATAAATGCTGGCCGAGGAAACGATCATAAAGAAAGACATCTTGAAAATGGGAGTTGGCTGATATTCAAATATTTAGACCCCATTGCGCACCTGGAACAGAGCATTTCCCCCGACAATAACGAACAGAGATTTCTTACTGGGGAGTTTGAACTCTGGATTTTCGTGTGCCTCTTCTTCTTCGGCCTCCTGCTGAGGGGAGTCGACGCGTCGGATGAAAACTTGGCGACTGGAGGAGACGAGGCCGCCTATTTCGGAGAGCTTGGAGTTGTAAATGCTGGACTGTTTGGATTCATCCTGCAAGCGGTCGACATAGTCGAAGACTGTGGAAGGAAGGACACTCGAGGAGGCCATGTTCTGCGGAGTTGCTAGCTGTGGAACATATATATCAGACTTGCAATAAGCGATGGCGGAATGACTCACCTCCTTTTAGGCTTACTGTGCAGCGTGATTATTTCCGGGCATCTTTATGTGCGCCACCGCATGGCAGAATCGAAGTTGTAGGCTTAGTCAAGAGAGCGTTGGAATCAGAAGGAGCGCCGTTGTCCGTTTGAATTTCGAACGCGCCAATTTTGAGAGTAGGCGCTGAATTCAAATTAACTGCGTGCATGTTGTTTCCACAAATACGGCACGTACCAAGGTGCTGTTGTACAGTACCTGGGGCGTCCATATTCCGTAGCAAATATCCTGCCATTGATCTCTTGCTGAACTTCCGTCGATCGAACAGAGAGTAGGGACTCGGAAAATCCTGCCATCTTGAGCCTGACTTGCAACTTATGCTACTTGACGTCCGTAACCTTCCTTTCAGCGGTAATATTAAGACCATAGGACGAGACAGTAAGACATGTAGGAAAGGTCGATTTCTTAAACCCTAACCACAGGGGGTGGCAACAGTGAGTCGTCTCCAAGTTTTGTCGACCATTATACCTTCTCTTCCTCAAAGCGAAGGCTATCTGTACAAGCCAGACGTCGCCGCGTGCGTTCTTCTATTTCCAAGAATATTTTCTCGTTTATTTTGTTTTGCTAATCGCAAAAGAGGTGATGTCTGGCTTCATCAATTCAACTTGCTCCCGACATCTGCGACATTTAAAGAATCGATGGGAATACCTTCTCGCATCACACCTCCCCTGCAATTTTATACCTATGAGCAGCCTTGATGAAAAACCCCCTGTATTGATATGAAGTTCCCAGTCAGTAAGTCGCCGACTATATGGTCACATAGCCTACTCTTAACCTCTTAATTGTGGCAAGAGTTGGCCGAACCTCAAAATTGGATAAAAGATAAGCATGCAAATTTTTCTGATCAACACTATGGAATATCAGCTTATAGAATATGACTCTCAGGATATTACTTTACCTTCCTTTGGCCTTATTTTTTTTTTTACCTGGATTTAGATTTTTTCTAAGCCCCAAGAGCTGACCCATTTCTGCGAAGTTTGTACGCGGACATGTGGCTCGCAGTGGCCAGAACGTTCCAGAATGTTCAAGAGGCCTGCATATCTGTCTCGCTAACAATGTAAAGCATCGAGGATTGGAATACCCTTTAAGGCAGATTAAGTGAGCAACACTTGCCAATTCATTAAACGGAAATTTATATTGTATAACTGCATACCAGGTATTTGGATCCCAATGGCTTGATTATAGGAGGCTCAGTTTGTCTTGCCCACGTCGCGATGTATGTTATCCATATAGCTCGTCTAGCCATTGATTGCCCACATTTCAGTATATGCGAGGCATCGTGAGTTCAGTCGTTGGACACCCTGGTCATTTCACTGGGGTCATTTCGACAAGTACTAGGGATAGTCCAGGCCGCAGGTTCAGGTGTGAACCTGCCCACAGGGGGACACCACTACGCTCGGAAGTTCATTCCTATTATTTTCAGTATCAATGGCATTGACAGGAATATATGGTCACTCGACGCACTCCAGTTGAAATTAAGATGGCCACTGTGCCCACGTTGTTCCAATGCTAGATATCCATCCATCCATCTTTTTTTTGTCACAGTTGAGTGCGGCTATTCTAAAGAAGCCTATGTGGCAGGAATAATCATCTATGCACTGCAGCCCATGTAAGTCTTCAGTTCCGACATCTAATTACACGCTTACCTGCTGTTTATATTGATTGCCTCATTTCAGACATTCGAGTGTTATATCCCTCAGTCGCAGTGATCCGTAGTCGATGATGGATAAAACCCTCTCTTCTCTGTCGCTACCGCCCGTAAAATGCTCGGTGGTATCATCCATCTCGGCAAACAGAAGCGCTCGTTGTCCGAGCTACGCGTATGTGTTGAAGTCGAAATGCCCTTTTGCTATTAGCTTGAAAATGTCTGTCCTGGAATGTATAATCTGTGTAAGCGGAGAGCCAGTGGAAGACATCTAGAACATATTTAATCAAGATACCGCTCGACTGGACATTGTAGTGGGACGTCAGAAATAAAGGTTGTGTCGATTTCGAGCGTACAGGCAATGGAAGTTAAAAAGTGAGGAGGTAAGGACTTTCTTTGTGATGGTAAATTCAATTGACATACCCTCCTGTTTAGTGCGAAGGCTACATTTAGAAGCAAACGTATTTGAGCTTTCGCTCGAACTGGTGCGTCATGGTTCAAAGTGTTCAGGCTGCAATGACGGCGCTTTCCTCCGTTATAGAATAGATTTTATTTTATCTACCATTTTCTCTCTCCTTTTACGACAAGGCTTTCGTCAATAGGTCAATGGGCTACTCATGGCGTTGAAGCCTATAACCTTTCTCAGACATAAAGCCAGGAAGCCGAAGGCAAATTCTTCCTGCAGGCACCATTACAGGCCATAAATCTACATATGCAAAGCGTCGTGAGGTATCTTCACTCTGGATGATGGTGCCGGCCGTTTGAGGTCGAACTGCTGAACCAAACGGATGCAACCCAGGTTGCATCACCACTGAAATCTCACGCACAGACAATGTTTTACGGTACGATTTCGATATATAAAGCTGTCTAGCCTGACTTTAGAGTTCTTCTGTCCCCTGTATCCTCTCTTGCAATCACAACCTTCTGCAAGTCTTCTCCTGCCCTTTTTAAAATATTTCTTCGGCCAGCATGGATATTTCAGCAGGTAATATATCACATTCATCCCATCCCCCTGTTTTTAAAAGATGCAATTGCAGGCAACCTCAGTTTCCTCCTCGCTGCTCACCTAACTATTCTGACCATCAGCGGAACCCGGCTACTCCACCGACTTTTTTCCTATGGCCTTTGGTTTGATGACCTTTTGACGTTCCTGTCGACTGTGGGGGATTCGTTCTTGGTTGTCGTGCTTCTGTCAGACGGTCGGTGCAACATCCTTACTTTCGACGTCCTGTGGCTCAAAATCATACTCAGTCACAGAAATCACCTTTCAAAGCCAACACCACCTCCTCTTTTCTATTTTTTTCTTGGTTGTTTGGTGAGCTTATCTCTCGTGAATTATTGACCTCGCGATCGACCTTGACATCGTGGCAGGTTATCAAGAGCCAGTCTCGCCATGGCCACAGGTCGGGTATATGCAACTCGCAAACTCAAACGTCCAGTTAGGCAGTGCCTCACTCTTGCTGCTGCGGATCTCAGTGCAGGGATTGTATTCAGCATCCTGAGCGCTACCACCTGCAACGAGGAGACAAACTGCACAGAACGTGGGCCATGTATCTGCATCCTGCCAATGCGATTGGTCGTTTTCGCGTTGCTTGGTAAGAGACACTACCCAAGCAGCTTATATATTCTGACCTGCATACATCAGCCGACATTATTGCAGACATTGCAACCATTCGCATGAACTACATGATGCTCTTCGGCGTCGACTTTGGATCAGAACGCTTTCGCAAAAGCTTGCTCGTCTTTGGATTCTCCAGTACAGCATTGACACTCATTATTGGTATTGTTTGCTGGACATTATACATCAGCCATCTGTCTGGGTATCCTATGGTTGTCTTTTCTCTGGTCCATCTTGTGGTGAGTAAAGTCGCCATCAGCTTTCATCAAGAAGACTGAACCAATACCGCAGGCCATTACTTCTCTCATAGCATCCAATATGCCTATTTTCATTGGCACATTTTGCCGCTGGCTTTATCGAAAGAATGTTGGGAACCAGAATCGGACTGTTCTTCTTGAAGGTATGGATTCAGACGAAATTCGACCAAAGGCTATCACGAATGTCTTGACTGGCACCACTGTGCTGGGTCCCGAAGTTATACCACTTGGCCAAATTTCGACCACTTCGCTTTCTACCATCCTGTCTACTCTCGTTTGATGTCTTTCCACCTTCCTCACTAAACTATAAATCCATTATGGATTCTAAGTTAATTTCTATGTTGCTACTTACCTGTCTATGTTCTTTCTGCACATCAATACCATTTTTTGAGATCAGTACCAAGTCTAAGTATGCGTCTCTAAACTGCCTTGTGAGCCATATTCGGCTCCAAAGGATTGGAGCAGGTGCCTTAGCTAATTAATATGTGACACATGCCGTGTGACCGGCAAGTACTTATCGGGTTGACTTCCGTGATAATTTGACAGGACAAGTCCCTGGCCGACTTGACATTTGATTGTCCGCCGTGTCATCATTTCGTGTGTCGATAGCGTCCGTATTGGGAGGAGGTCCTTCCGGAGCGCCCGAGATGAGTTAAACCACGGTTGTAAGCGTCAGTGGAAATTCACAAGGGCTCCGGTTGATGTGATTAGCGTTGGGGAGAGAGTTGACACGAACTCACGTATAACCGTGAACATCGATCCTTACCTCAGCCAAATGACCAAGTTTGGGTACCCAGGAAGGCGTGAGACGTGCGCAGACGCTAGACGAACTGGAAATGTAATATGCTTGTCTTCAAATGCGCCAGTGTGAGAAACTACTGATGGAATAATTCGCCGATAAATCGGGATATCTGCGCAGACGCTTAGCCTCTGCCAAAATCAGCTAAAAAAAAACCAGGCGCTAGAGAACGATCTGTCGGAAGCACGTCGTCAATACTCCCGTAGTTTTGTCATTCACATAGAAGGTTACTGACCATGTGGTGATTTCGAAATGCCGTTCTACTCTGTAAGGTGGGATGAAATCTGATCGTACTGAGCAAACCAGGGTAGTAAATAGCTGGAAAGTCCAAGAAGGGTCTATCCTGAGCGTTTACCAAGGCGAGAACAAAGGTATTAGGTTCCTGACCTGGTGGGGGAATCCCATAGAAACGCGAGAAAAAATTATCAAGCAAATAACAGAAAACATATCATATATCCTTTCTCGACAATAATGGAGAAATCAACGACCATCCACAAAACGAGGGGCCTATAGGAATAGACAGAGATAAAAGACATGCCAAGAATAAGAAATGATCCGAATCTGAGGTTTGGCTGGCGGCCTAGGTGCTCACAGGCAAGTAAATGAGCTACAAAACAACTTGGAGGCCAAGAAAAAACAAAAGAAGTATTTACAAGTGCCACAGCGTCGACGGTATGTCGATGGTGTATCAGTTTACTCATAGACCTCATACCATCGAGACATGGAGCATGAAGACAGTGGCTTGCATAAACACGACGCTTTCGCGCCTCTTAAAAAGGCCACAAAATGCAACATGCATGGTAATAGGGTTCACAGAATATGGAGTTCGGTCACAGTGTAACATGATAGTGGTCCAACATGAAGCTTTGAAGAGGAATGACATGCAAAAAGAGAGATGAAGTCAAAGGCCCGGGGTGACAAATTTCATTGAAGAGGAGAGAAGCGTGGGAATTGCACGTGGCGGGCCAGTGCGACACGTCGCGAAAGTCACACTGTAGTGTCGCGCTGAGCGAGACAGCCATTGTTCATGACCACCATCTCTTCCTCTTAATACCCAAATCTATCCTTCTTCATAATATACCACAGCCCATGGCTCGCTCAAAAAAGGCTCCCAGTCTCGAGGTCAGCAGCTCATCAGGAGCCAGAACTTCAGCACGAACACCCAGCCCTAGCCGCACAAGATCACCACCGTCTCCTGAATCAGAGCGCCCTGCTGGACCACTATCAATAACAACTACAGTCGACCGAGATGTGGTCAAAGTGAACAACGCAAATGTTACGAACTGAAGAATGCCTGTGATGACGCTGTGAAGCGCGTGAGTGCCCTTCTGACTCCACAAAGATAGCCCAATTTCATGATTTTACCATGTTCCACCCCATGCTAACTTAATTTCGATCTCATTTCGATTCCAAAGCTTCATATACTGACGAAGTCTCGCCTATGTAGTATCTGTCACGGCCGGAGTTATTCAAGCAAATACATCTACATACGGATGTACGCCTCGGACTCGGATGGCTAAGCGTTTTCGTGGCCGCTGGCACGGCTTTGTATGGTTATAAAGTTGATTTTGAGAAGTCCAAACCAGTGGTGTCAATTGGACTTGTAGTGTGCGTTTTTCTCGTCTTCGCTATATCTGTCACGACCTAACGCTCCTGTAACAGATACATTTTGCTGACTGTGGCACAAACCCTCTATGCCTACTTCATTGAGGGGAATACGATCTTTGTTGGAAAGCGGAAGACGCTTTCGAAAAGGGTCTGTCCACTTGCGTCCTTTTCAACATATTCTCTCTCATCCACCATGTACAGATCATCACCGAGCGTATTCACATCTCTTCAACCACAATATCACCCTCTCATTTTTCAACGTCTCCCTCACCTTCCAACGCCCCCTCTTATCAACTTGGTGTATCATACGTGCGGTCCACCAACGGCGGTAAATCTCTTCTAGCCAAAGGGCGAACAAAGGCCTCAAAATCATACGGCTTCTTCTTTGATGAGCAAGGAAACATGGACCAAGATGCATTTGAACGTTGGGTAGGCGAGCTGGTGGAGCAAGGAATGGATGGCAAGTCGGCATGATCTCGGAGGAGCAGTGTTTGTGTGTTTTTGGTTCATCATGTTTGATACTTTTTTCACGAGTGATATCTTTAAATGAAGTGCAGGCTTACGCTATTTATGTATGGTCGTGGTTCTGCCCTTTGATTATCTCGATTCGTCGTTGTTGCCAACTCGTTCTCTCTGCTATTTAATTCAATCACGCGAAAGTTACCATGAGACACTGACAGATTGCGACCATGGCTAGATAATCTTAGAGATTCAAATAAGGTAACCATATATCAAGTCCTGCCGACCAATTAAATTGGCAACGAAAATGTACATGCCCGAAAGGGGTATGGAGACACACAACTTTTAACGACGATGCTTTTTGGTTACAATTTTCTGCTGAATATTTTCATTTGCTCTCGTTTCCCATACAACAGATACAGAACGACAAATTTGCTTTGCTTCCCTTAATGGCAGTACTAAATACTGAATATTTAAGGCAATTTCCTGGAAAATATTGATTTATTGGCTGGTCGATAATTAGAGATATGCAACAATATGTAAGTTACGTCGGGCAGCCATCCACTCAGTGTATTTAGACAGATGCTCCGAAGCCCCCTATGTTCAAATCAGTCAGAAAATGGCCGTGAGTCGTTTGGAAGCAAGATAAACTTACAATATTTCGCCGCGTATTTGACCACAATCTCAGCAGATCCAGGTGTGCACTAAAGGGGGGAATGTATGAACAATCATAAACGCTGTCCTAGAAAGATGCACTCACGGAAGCAGGGGGTTGACCAAGACGAGTGTCGGTACGGTACACCTGTTTGGCAAGAGAGCCTTCAATGTTGCCGAGTTGAACCCAATCAATATCCTTGCTGCCAGTTGGCGCACCGCCGTCGTTGACTTTGGCAGCGACAACAAAGGCATCGGCCTTGCCAGCATCAGCACCTTGGGAGGTGAAGTCCCACTTCGGGTTGATGCCTGAGCCGGTGATAGGGTTCGTCACGTAGTAGTGTTGTCCTGCAATTCATTGTCTTAGCTTTCGTGTTGACTACTGAGGGAAGCGGGTGCAACTCACCGAGAATTTCGGGTGTGGAGAAGGAATGCAACTTGGAGATGATCTGCGAGGCAGGCAAAGATGGGGGCGCAGCCTCCCAAGCAGCAATGGCGATATCTTGGATGGACTCGAAGAAGAAGGTGCCGGCCAAGCAAGATATGTCGAACAATTCTGCAACGGCTCCGACATTACTATTACATACGATGTCAGTGATTCCTCCAAAGTAATGCACGTGAGTCACGTACGTCCAAGTGCCGGTACTAGCACAAGTGTAGTTTTGGGTGCCAATAGCTACACCGACCCAAGAAAGGGGCGAGGATGGTGCAACGAGTGGGGAGGGGAGGTTTGGCAAAGAGCTGGCAGCTTTGCTCAGGCTGCAAAGATCAGGCGTCCGCTTCACAGCGATGCCAGACACAGACAGAAGGGGTGCAGTGACTGCCAAAGAAAGGAGGGTGGTAAAGGCAAACATTGTCGGTTTGAGGATCTTTTTAGAGAAAGGAAAGGATGAAGTAGGAAACTTCGTCAGACAAGGGTGTCTTGAAGTCTTGAAAGAGCAACAAAAGTCCCTTTTATACCTGACCCTGAACCCTCAGGGTCGAGTCAACTCCCAAGCGACGTCCGAAGTCCCAGTCTTGTGAAATTTCATCGACCAAGTATTGCACATTCTGATGGTTCATCAAAGGACAATGAAGTATGGGCGCGACAAGTATAGCATGGGTCTGTTAAAGATCAATAATGTGGAGACTTTACGGCGTCTTGCTGTCAGGATTTCGTGTTCGATAGCTCCGATTGACATTGTTAAAAGACAAATGTGGGTAACATCAAGGCAGTGGAGCGTTAGGGTGCGAACTACAAGGACATTTTGTTCAGTTAAAGTACAACGTGCATTTCAATGCAAAGCCCTGGATGATCGCCCAGGCTACCAGTACCTGACGCATTTCAATTTCTCCAGTGCTCTATGAAACCTATGAAACTCCGTCAGTGGATCGTCGGCAACATCACGTCTTGATTTCCATCCAACTTCGAAGATATGTGATGTGAAGGTCTTCTTCTGCCGCACCACGTCCAAAATACAGCTCCAACACTGCCCAACGTTGGATGTCTTCCCCAAGTAAAATGTCAATGAGAGGTGAAAAGTGAGAGACATCAGGTCCAAGGACCCAGGCTGGCAGAATTTGTGAAGCTATTAGTTGAGCGCTTGGTCCATGGTAGGGAAAATGTATAGAAATGGATCCATGGATCAGCGAAGCCTAAAGCAGCCCCTGGAGACGAATGAGTCGTTGACTGTTGACAGCTGCAGACGCGTCCAAGAGAATTCCCACAAGTCTTGCCTCTTCCCCGATCACACATCCGTTATTACACCATCCATCCTTGATTGCAGAAGCATTTTCTTGATGCTCTTAAGATGTCGGTGACCTATTCTCATGAGCGCTCGCTACCGGCGGTCTCGAATCTTCAAGTACCTATTTCAAGGGTGCTTTCAGGCGCGATAATGCTTAAAAGTTTCAGGGAAATCTTCCAGCGTGACGGTCCAATTGACATTGGCAATGGGTAAAGCATAACATGATTCATAATATTTAACCACTCCAAGTGTCATGCGTGCACGCGCAGCAGTCGAAGGATTCACAGCCTATGTATGCTCGGTCCCAATACCAGTTGGAGTTGAAGCCTTGCTTGGGGCCGTTCGACTAGGTCATCATCTAGCCTATGCCCAGTTGGCGGACATATACTAATAGTGTGGTGCGTCGTCTTCAGCTTTCTCTCAGCACCGTGACCTGAGATAGTGAATCAAAGACTATTCGTCGTGGCTGTGGCATGAGAGCCGCAGCACAGTGCCAAATTATCCTCGTCTGAATGCTACCTATGACTCTATGAGCCATGAAAGACTGCGATCGAGTTTCTGCAATAACTTTTCGTTTGCTGGGGTCCGGCACAAGGATTGCTACGTCACGCGACTACAAAGACTCATGGAACGGGAAGCCTCCTGTATCTCGTTCCGTACTCTGCGGTGTCGATTCTTCTTGAAGGAAGGACAAGTGGTTTTCTTCTCGCCAAGAATCCACGCAAACGTTATCACACATGCTTTCTGTTTGTTGTATCCATACATTTCGCTCAACACGGTAATATTGGTACATTTTTGTTATCTCTTATCTCCTTCTCATATACTGAATGACCTTCTTACTCCTTAGCCGTGATAAATATGCAACGCGAGGGAAGACCATGCCCTCTTCGTTACGTGAATTTGATTATCGGCTATAACACGGTACTGAGCATGTCCAACTTCCATATTTAAGAGAAGGCGATAAGTGAACGGATACACCTCTGGCTATTTACCCGAACAGTTGGGATGTCCACCTTTACTGAAAAGGAGGACCTGAAAGATGCGTCCATCATTGCCGAGTCTGTCAAAGATGAGAGACTCTCTGACGATTCCTCGGACAACTCTTCTCAAGATTTCGTTGATGAGAAAGACTTGGAGCGACCTGAGGCTGTCGCTATTCAAGTTAGGATTTCGCGCTCATTCAACACTGAGAGATACTGACAAAGATTTGACAGGTTATCTCAACCCGTGATGATCATGAGTTGCCCGTAATGACTTTTCGTGCCATGTTTCTTGGGCTTGGATTGAGCGCCTTCTCTTCCGTAAGTGCAACGACATTCTGCATTGGAAAGGTGCTTGCTATAATCATGTCGGTGCCAGGTTCTTGCCACGATCTATACCTTCAAGCCCCAGAATGCCAGCGTTTCGCAACTTTTCTGTTTAATCATAGCGTATATTCTTGGAATAGGCATGGCAGGTGAGCACAAGAAACCGTTCTCCAATTGCGATCAATGAATGATTTCATTTACGATAAGCTCTGCCACGTCATGGACTCTGGCGCTACGTGAATCCTGGTCCATTCAATATCAAGTTAGCCTGCCAGTCGTGCTGTCACAACATTCTTCTATATTTACTTTTCTCTAGGGAGCACACAGTGATTGTGATTATGTCTTCCACTGCATCCAGCGTGGCGACTGCAATGGAAATTATTGCTGCTCTTGGTAAGGAAATACCACTTTACATACGCGATGATATAATTGATATTAATACCGAATAGATTTATTCTATGACATACACCTCAATTCTGCTGCCGCAGTTTTCTCTATTTTCGCGACTCAAATGCTAGGTATGTTGCGGTAGTCACTCTCCGATCGGGCCTGACAAATCCCACCTGCTCTTGAAGGCTATGGCATGGCCGGTTTGCGTGAGTTTATGTGTTGTCTGCCCATTCAGGCTATTTAATCCAGTCGAAGTTCGAACTCTGCTGGTATACCCAACCTAGTATGTTCAAATCGGATACCTATTTTCATGGACTCCTGAGCTCATGCCTTGAAGCGCATTCTACCCTGGATACATTTCTGTTGTGAATCTGCTGCAAAGCCTACACTTTAGAGGAGCTTTGAACTCCAAGAAGCGTAGATTTTTCTGGATTGTGGTGCGTTGATAATTGTCTTAGGAACCTCCAAGTGTATATGATCGATTGATTTTTTAGTTTACTGCTATCTTCTTTTGGGAATGGATCCCGCAGTACGCGTTTCCGTTGTTGACTGCCATCTCTGTAATTTGTCTAGCCGATAACGGTCGTCACGACTTTGTCCGCAATCTTTTTGGAGCTGGATCAAGCAATGAAGGGATTGGTCTTCTGTCGTTCAGCACGTCATGGACGCTAATCTCACAAGGCACACCCCTCGTCTGGCCTCTTTAAACTCGTGCGTGTCTATCATGATCAATATACCGTGATTTCGACAGATGATTGATGAGATAAATCCTATAGAAATTAATTCTTTTAGTAAGCGTTAGAGAACCAGAGGAATTCACTTCAGAACTGATTTTCCCTAGTCGGAATGGCATTAGGATATCTCCTTTTAACAGGAGGATACTACCTGAACGTGTTCCACGGGCGAGACATAGCATTCATGTCTACAGCTCTGTTCGGATCAGATGGCAACAGTTACAACCAAACGGCCGTCATTGGTCCTGACTTCAAACTTAATCCAGATGCGCTTGCAACAATCGGTCTTCCACGTTATACGACGACATATGCCTTGTCCCAACTCTTTTACAATCTTTCTCTTGGGTCGGCATTTACCTACATCTTAATATGGCACTGGCCTGAACTGAAAGCTGGTAAGGTTTTAAATGTGCCTGGCGTTAGAGCTTGTTGTTGAACGAAAGCATGCAGCATTTGGTGGCTTACGATTTTTGAAACGCGGCCATGCTGATGTTGATGATCCTCATTACAAAGGTTGGTCCATTATTTTTCTCGTAAACCAAGATGCCGATTTTCGTCTGCGATGAAAACAGAAATGCAGAAATATCGTAAGCTTCAGCGGCCTGCAAGATAAGCAAGAGTTCCTGATTCTATCACGGTATATAGCGGAGGTACCCCAGTGGGCTTATGGGCTGCTCTTTATCGTATCTCTAGCAGTTGGCATTGGATGTAGTTATGCAGGTCCCCATGGAACAGTCCTCATTCCTGCATGGAGTATAATATTCTTTACAAGTAAGTTC
Source organism: Gymnopilus junonius (assembly GCA_015501075.1). Lineage (NCBI taxonomy): Eukaryota > Fungi > Basidiomycota > Agaricomycetes > Agaricales > Galerinaceae > Gymnopilus > Gymnopilus junonius. The sequence goes on along the minus strand of JADNYJ010000067.1, from coordinate 67,519 downwards.
CCGGTACAGTTTCCATTTTGTCAGACGAGTTTGACCTCAACTTGCCCACTCAGTCCTTAGCGCTTTAATTGCCGTGGTTTTAGGCTTCAGTAAGGCATCTTTTCGTATATGGGAATCTAAGCTTCTTTCTGAATATTCTATCCAGTTGCGGCCACCACAGGTTAGTGACTAAACTATGAGTTCGCTAAAATATTGAACTTAAACACGGCTCTTCCAGGTTTCAGCATTTCAATCAAATACGCTATTCAAATCATCGCAGCTTTTCTGCACCCTGGAAAGCCCATGTGAGTTGATCTGTCCTCTACTCTTGTTTGAAGACGGATGTGTTATTTTGATGCAGCCCTGTCATGTATGCCAATTTGTTTGGAAACAGCACCTCATTCCAGACGCTTTATTTACTTCAAGGCACACATTTCAAAACATTTAGATACGAATTCACCATCTAACAACCTAAATAGACTTGAAATTGGGGCAATACACCAAAGTGCCTCCCAGAATGACATTTTTCGCACAGATGGTATTATTAGGATCTATCATCTTGAAATATCTTACTAACCTTCTCGCATAGGCCGGGTCAATTATCGGCTCCGTTTTTAATTATACTAGTAACTACTTGTCACGATACTTTTTTTGCTTTGCTGACTTCCTTGCAGTGATGCAAATCATCGTTACCAATAACAGAGAGGTTTTAAAAGACCCTATTGGCACACGCGTTGTGAGTCTGAAGGCTGAACATGACTATACATTCTTTCATGTTCCGTTAGTGGAGTGGGTGGATAGTTCAACAGTATAATTCGGCATCAGTTGCAATGGGTGCTCTGGGAAAGAGTTATTCTCCTTTGGCAAACCTGCGGGCTATTGGATCATTCCTTTTGCAATGTACGTTGTATTTCGAATTATCGACAATTTCAGACGCTCAAGGCATATAGGTTTATGGGGCTCTTCGTACCTCTGCCTTTTTGGCTCATTTGGAGATGGTCTAATCCGGATTCTCGCCTCGCCAAGGCCATGAAATACATCAATGTTCCTATCATCACACTTTACATTGGCTTGTGAGTTTCGATCCATGTTTCGCTCCGATTTCTTTGGCTTAACACCTTCTCCTGGAGTTTACCTTATTCAGTCAACGGTCAATGGTGGTCATGCCTTGTGATTGGGGTATTCTCTCAGTGGTGGTTGAGAACAAAGGCGACCGCGTTGGTTTGTGAAGGTGAACTCCCTTGTCTTAAATATTCCTGGAGGTTTTGCTTATTCAAGTTTGACTGTCAGTACAATTATCTCATGTCCGCCGCTCTGGATGGTGGTAGCCAGGTCATCCTCTTTGTACTTTCATTCGCAGTCTTCGGTGCCAGCGGCAGTGCAGTTGCATTCCCGACGTGGTGGGGTAACCCTGCTACACTCAGCGTTGATCGATGCAAATCGACGTAATACACCCTGCCTGTATTCCATGACGATTGTTTGAATAGACGCAGGTTCTCGGTCCCTTCCGAGCTTCTGACGACTGCTATAAGTGACGTCATAAATTAAGCAAGTTTAATATAACCCCTCATTTCTTTTTCCTTGGCCTGCAGTGCCTTTGCTTTGTTTTTCAGAAACAATCGAATATCTGCGAAACTTGACTTTCATCTGCATTGAGTCCGAGATATCGATATGACGTCCTGAAACGACTGGCCCGTCCGTTGCAGAGAAACATGTTGCTCATGAATTGGCTTTCAAGCCTCCAAATACCAAGAGATCGACGTTTTAACGTTTGACACTTAATCGCCGCATCTATTTCTAATTCGAATCCCGGCTACAAACGTTGATCTTGAATTTCCGTATTGCGACTAGTCGCAAAGGCCTCAGATTGAGTTGTGGAGCGGTTGCCCTCAAAAATCTGAAGTACTTCGTACTCGAAGCAACTTTTTAAGCACTAGAAGCACCATTTAATAGTTGAGACGTAGTTGCTCACCTCATTCATGAAGTAGCAGTCTAAATGGCAAAACAGATCGACGAGTGCCAGCCGCTTTTTGGCTGCCTTCTGCGGCGTCTACAAGAAATATCTGGAAGAGACACTGCACAAACGAGGAATGAGTATTATTGTGAACGCGGAAAGTGACCTCATCTCAAAAATCTGTTCGTCATTCCGTTTAGCACCCTACTTTTGTCCTTGGTTTTCTGCCCTCTCTTTACGTTGCTACATTCCAAAATGGGGACAGACAGCGCCTTGGACGAGGTATAAAAAGGGCAAGCAATTTACTGCTATTCCCCAGTTCGAACTCCGCAGTTCCAGCTACTCGACTTTCCCCAGCAGTCCAAACCAGAAACTACCATGTTCGCTCGTGCTTACTCCCTCTTCTTCTTTATCTGCGCTCTGCCCGTCTTCGCCAGTGCGACTGTTTCTTCCCCGTGGAGGCGGTGGCGGCAAGGGCGACAATGGTGACAAAGGCACCACAGTTGTTAGCCAGTGCAACACTGGACCCGTTCAATGTTGCAACAACGTTGGAAGTGTACGCCCAATTCCCTTTGCGAAGCAGTACACATCACTTATTTCGATAAATTATGGCAGGCTGAGTCCCTCGGAGTCAACGGTCTCCTTGGTCTTTTGGGCATTGCGGTTGACCCTATCACTGCTATCCTTGGCGGTAAGTATCTACCTGAACTGAAATTTCTTGAACTGACCCAACTTTACTAGTTGATTGCACTAGCGTCGTTGGCATTGCCAACGGCAATTCTTGGTACGGCTACTGGGGCGCCATTCACGACGATATCCTTTACTGACCTGACCCTAGCTCTGCTCAACCCGTCTGCTGCACTAACAACCAATTCGTAAGTCACTGCATGCATAAATTGGCATGGTGAAGGGCTAGCTAACATTTGACTTCTCAGAACGGCTTGATCAATGTCGGTTGCTCTCCTATCAACGTCAATCTTTGAGAGCTATTGCGATGGGCCCTTGAACCCGAGAGTCAAGGATTATATAGATTGGTGTCTACAGCTGGTATTCGAGCCCATAGTGTCTTCGACGTCTTTCAATATTCGTATGATGTAGTTAGAATGACAAGCGATGCGAGGACAATTTTGTTTAAGCTTGACCCAGGACCATCATGATGTGTTACCGATAATTTTTTTGATCAACATCTTTGCGCCTTGCAGAAGCAAGTCCACTGATGAAACAGGAAGTAAACCTCTTCGAACAGCGGAACATCATTTAATCTCTAAAGTGACACTATTCGATCAACGCCAATCAACGTTGACCCAAAAGCGGAAATATTTCTGCCTTTTTAAGCACTCCTTGAGTAGAAGTCGGTAGAAACAGCAGAGTTACCCTTCAAATTGTCACTTTCTAAATTCATAACAAAACTAAATGGCAGATATACGTTGTTATTACAGTGGTTTCTTTCTTATGATTGATATACAAGCAAGTTCCAACTCCAAGTCCGTAGGGTATTATGAGGACTCCAGCTTTGAAGACATTTAGTTGTAATTGCAATGGGTACCTTGGGCTGTATTGCCTGCACCGAGTTGGGAATTTGCAGGGTGAGCGCCTAATACAAGTGAATCTTTGTTAGAATGACTTGGAATACATAACACTGAGGAAACTTCTCACCGTGAGCAACAGCTCGCTCGCGTCGCATCAAAGCTTCACGTTCCAGACGTTCAGCTTCTGCTAGCTCGGTGCTTTGCACCTTAGACGCGTTTGCCTCTCTGAAGAAAATTCGATAAAGGTTAAAAAGACGTTCATCACACAAATGCCGAAGACACTTACTGCTGCTTCTTCAAACCCTTGTTCTTGAGGGCATTGCTGCCAATCAATTCACCGAGTGCAGATTCTATTTTGCCAGTGAGCTTTGATCCGCCGCCACCTGAGGTGTGATTACCATGGCCAATCACATTCGAAGTAGGGATCCCAGTGGCGATGGGTCCAGTCGTATTTGAGCTGTAGTTAGTATCATGGCCAGGTCCGAACATCCCGTGAGCGTATTGTCCTTGATTAAGCTGGAGAATAATGTTAGCACTTTCTTGACAGACTCACGGAGGATAAGCACGAACAATACCATTGCCATCGTAGCCTGGCTGGGTCATCCCTCCCCCGGCGCTCATGTTCTGACCTTGCTGCCTAGCACCGGGATAGCCCTGGCCAGTTTCGTAGTCATAACCTGAGCTCGTCATTCCCGGCCCTCCAGCAGCGCCGTATTGGGTTGCCAATGGTGTTGTCGGGATTCACGCCAGCATTTTGATGATGACCACCACCTACACCAGTTTCCATTGCAGAGTTCTAAAGTGAAAAAAATCGTAAGTCATCAATTTTCTGATAGATCAGGCTAGTATGCATACATCGCTTCTGTTGTTCTTGGATAAGAGAGGCATTTTGTAATGGAAATCTATTGTGGCAGTTAGCCACCTTTTTATGCACTCAAGAGAATGCAAAGGCAGTGCACTGTGGAGGATTTATGACGCATATTTCGCTCATCGAGGGACGCTTGGGGCCTGACGGAGTCTCGTCCCTGTTAGCTTAGGTCTTATTATCACTGTATGTATGTCCCAGGCGCTGGAGTTGTAACTGCGGTTCTTGAGGCGCGTGATGTGCGGAGAAAGCGACGTTGGAGTTATAGATTCATGACATCACTTCAGAGCTTTTGAACAACACGGCAAAATAAACCGGCATCCCATTTGGGTAAGGCGCCATCATTATGATCGTCATCGAATCTCCGGTCAAAGTAGAGTAGGGGTTGACCGCCCATAGTCCTGGGTATGTTATCTGCCCGGCAATGTCCGAGACACGGTTTGCTCGCCATTGTCGTCGACCTCTTGGACGCAAATGATGATTTTTGGCTACGAGAACTTACAGGACTATGTACGACTATATGTTAATAAAATCTGTCTATTTAGAATTTTTTTTGAGGTCTTGACGAGGCATAAACCCTCGAAATGTGGTTGACCGCCCATAGTCCTGGGTATGTTATCTGCCCGGCAATGTCCGAGACACGGTTTGCTCGCCATTGTCGTCGACCTCTTGGACGCAAATGATGATTTTTGGCTACGAGAACTTACAGGACTATGTACGACTATATGTTAATAAAATCTGTCTATTTAGAATTTTTTTTTGAGGTCTTGACAAGGCATAAACCCTCGAAATGTTATCTGCCACAGCCAATGGCAGATAACATGGCAGATAACATTGGCACGTGCGTTACCTGCCCTCAGGCAGCCCTCGTACTGCTTGGGCGAGGACACGACGCGTTCTCATTCTTTTTTTCCCTATTTTACCACCTTTCTTACTCCTAGGCTGCTTTCAAAACTCGCTTTTCGATTCCTTTCTCACTGTTCCATCCCCTTCCAGCGCTAAAACCCTATGGATGGGAGCACGTCTAAATGTGGCGACATGTCCACGTCTTCTCCGGTGTCGACGAATCCTGGGATTCCTACGTGCGAGAACAACGAATCACACGCCAGATTGGACTCAGGTTGGGTTCAACGTGACGGTGATGCGATTCGTGCTGCTGCTTTACCCGACAACAATGAATCTGTGAATGGTACGTATTCGGGATTCATTTCTTCTCTTATGCGACTTATCGCGTAACCCTCACAGATGACGGCTTCAATGCGGATGACGAGTACGGCGGGGACAAAGATTTTACAGCAGAGATGCTGTGGCAAATGCTGGAACTCGAAAAGGGCATGGTTGGCCCAAGTACTGGTATGTAGCTCATTTGATATACTTGAATTCTGATGGTCTGACGAAGTACATCTAGATTCAAGAACCCCGGCTAGCGCTGCCATATCCTCTAGCCCCCCCCACGACGTAGTGGAAGTCATTGCAGCCGGAAACTCAGAATTGCAACCAGCGCCATCGCCCCTTCCACAAACCTTGCAACAGCTGCGCGAAGCTGCTGAACGTACCCAAGTCCATAAGTATACCATTTTATTGGGTTCGTATATCTATCTAACACGTCAACAGGTCCTTTCTTCACACGACGCGACACCTTCGAACTTGAAGACGGCAATGAGGAGGACTCGGACGTTGAGTCTGAGAATGAAGAAGATATCCCAAATACGAGAGGCGAGGGCGATGAGAAGGAAAATGGCAACCCAAAAGGTGCGTAGAGTATCTCACAAGTGTGTTCTGCCTATCTAACTGGGATATTGTAGCCCCTTGGTTCAAAAAGCCGAAGTACATGCCTGACTGGCTGTACACGTACTTCGGTGACGTCGTCAAACCCCTTATCAACAAGAGGGACAAGCGACAGCTCATCAAGCCTCCCCCCTTTTCCGACAATGGCCCATGTTCACCTCCAACCTTTTGGATCAACCCGCCCGAACCCGCCTTCCTGCTCTCGCGCCGGCGTTTCGAGCCGACATTATTCTATCAACCTCGGATCTGCCTTTGGCTCCCTCATTTCTTTATCGACAAATTATATTGCCCAAAATGTCGAACCACCGTTCTCGAAAAGAATGGCCCTCTCTGCCCTCACCGTATTATCGATCTGCAAGATTCCTTTTATATAATCTCATGGAGTTACTATTGTCGGAAAGGTTGTAGATCCCACTTCGAAGGATGGGGCCGAGCGATCCTAAACTCTCTCCCACCATTTCTTCAGCTTTCTTTCCCAGCAATCCTTTCACATCGAGGTGGCCTTTCACATGAGGTAATGACTCAACTTCGCGTTAGCAATCAGCATAAGATGGGGCCAAGTGGTGTTCGCTCACTTCTTACTGAGATGCATACCCGCCGATTCAACAAACTTCAGCTTCAATACATCGAGGCTTTATTCGAGGTAGTTCGTGAACGCGACATTGCATGTACTAGTAGTGGTGGTAGGCAGAGCACCCTCGATTCGTACTTTCAGCATAAAATTTCAAACTTCAGTTTGTTTGGTGATCCCGATGGTTATGCAGGGTTTGTTCCAAGTGAACACTATCTTGCGGAGATGATGAACAAGGCAATTGAAAGGGACGAACATGATGCAAACCAGCATACAGCATGTCTTGCACCTGACCAAATTTCGATTGATGATTCTCATAAGGTATGCTTTTCTTTTGTTTGATGCATAATCTAGGATGCTCAGTATTATTCCTAGGTCAATAAGCACATTGCTAAGATCGACGGGATTCCAATATTTGGGGCATTATGGACATGTATGGACTCGCGGTACATTCGTGCCCAAGCCTTGACATTGACGAAGGCTCATGATGAACGGTCGGGTCCTCTTTCCAGAATAGCAAAGTCGATGAAGCTCTATGGTCATCCAAACCCTCGTGTTGCATTTTCTGATGATCCAATCAAGGTTCAGTCATTATTTCAAAACTTTACTGACACTTCAATACAATATTCTGACATTATATTATTTGAATAGGACAAGCCATTATTGAAGGCTGCCTTTCCGTCCCTCTTTGAAAACTTGGTTCCTATGTCTGCTGCTTATGGGCTTGAGGCTCTCGAGCTCCCGTCTTCTCGTCCTTTGATTCTTGATTCTCTGAGCTTGGTTGAGGGTGTTCTCTCATCTCTTCTTGCTCCACTGGATAATGATGAAGAGTCTCATTTATGCATTAGCTTGGATGCTGAATGGAATATTTCTCGCTGTACTGGAGTGTCTATTATCCAAATTGCTCCTCATTCACAGCCAAATGATATCTATCTTATCCCTGTATGTCGAATCTAATATTAAGTTACTATAATCTTTACTAACTTGTCTTTCGAGGTTCATAAATTTGGGGATAAGCTTCCTACTTCACTTATACGCCTTTTGGTATCTCCACGTATTTTCAAGATAGGGTCTTCAATCAAGGCTGATCTTACTCGACTCAAGAAGCAGTTTTCTCAGCTTCAACAGCAGGCATCATTCAATGTTATTGATCTTAAGGATTACTCTATCCGACGTGGAATTATTCCTCGAAAGGGCTCTGCTTCCCTTGATATTCTCCTTGAGAAAACAGTTGGGAAGTATTTGAGCAAAGATGAGTATATACGAAAGTGCGATGACTGGGAAACAAGCCCACTGCACCCAGATCTTGTTCAATATGCATCTCTCGATGTTCATGCCTCACGCCTTATTTTTGAAAAGGCGACTCAAATTGCTCCTCTAGTTTGTGTCGACCATTCTACACCTCCTGGAACCCGCATTGTACTTCTTGTTCAGGAAGGAGGAGAGCCTGCAGCATATGGTAAAATTTGCGAAAGTCAACCTTCATCATTTGCACATATCCGTGTGAATGTTCCTACCAAAAGTCGACTCTTAATCGAGATTGATACTGTCTGTATCCCATCTGCTGCTGCCACTCTTCATTTGCTTCCTGATCAATCATCCGGAAAGACTAAATCTGGTGCATTGACTCTTGGACAACTTCAAGCCTCATCTCCAGTTCTGACATTCTGTGTTGTTGCACCTCTTTCCCACTTGAACTTTGATTATCGTGACCAGGTATGGCATTGTCAATTAATTTTTCAATATGAAAAATAATTTATTTTGTGATAGACTGAACTCAATTCCATGATTACTTTACCAAGAATGCCAGATAATAATCCTTCAACATCATCTCTTGAAACTGTTCCACCATCTATTCCAGCTGTAATTGACTGGGATGATAGCCCTGACCAATTACCTCTCCAAGGCATAGAAGAACCAGATGAAGAAGAGGAGTCCAATAACATCAAAATGCTTGAAGCGCATTCTCTGGCCTGTTCGAAACAAAAAGGTATTTTCAATTGTCTATTAGTTGGTCTATCAATAACTTTTTTCCAGGAAAGAAACGTCAGCTTGAGGACAATGATCTACCAGTGGACTCAAACATTTTACCAGCTATTAGCTACCTACATGAAATGGTTGAATCTCTTCCTAATGCTGAGGTTGAATATACCTTAGTCAAAAAGGATGTCTTCCATGCATTTCACATGCTTCCGATACCTATGAACCATGGATCTCGTCCTGGATTTCTTCGGACCCTTCGTGATCACATCTTGCGCTGGGATCCTGTTAGCCGATCTAAGGTGGATACTGTATGCCGGCAGCATTTTAATCTGACCTTTGACCAAATGCTTGCTCGAAACCCACGTTTTATTGCTGAACGAACTCCTCGCCACATCCCTTCTCCCAATATTCTTGTTCCAGCTATCAAACATGTTTATAATATGTTTCGGGATGCTGTTGATGCCAAGACTGGGGCCCGTCTCTTTACTGAGCCACTCCAAGCTAAAGCAAATGCTATCTTGGATCTTGCTCGTCAAGGTTATCTCTCTGATGTTGAGGGTGTTTCTATGTATGAAAAAGTGGGGATTGATAAATATGGGCTGCAGAAGTGGAAATGCTTGCGTGGAACTAACAGTGTGGAAGGTGGGCCACATGGCAATATCTATCGAAAGTTTGGAGCACTCCATGGTTAGTATTTGGTTCTCAATGATTGTGAATCCATTATTCTTATATCTTCATTTCAGCAGGACCACGTTTAACTACAAATTGCTTAACTGATCACCGCACATGGTATAACCTCCAGGTAATTTGTCATTGTATGTCATACACCTGTATCTCAAGCCTTTCAATGTAGGCCTTTGCAAAACATCTATATGGGGTAGACTGGGATTACCATCATGATCTAGGGCTTATAAACCGGACAGCCTTTCTTCTGAATTATCTTTCTGACATAACTGGCGGTGCTGCATCATATGCAGAATGGATAAATGGTGATTTATATGAAAGAACAATAGAGCAGTTTGGAATTTGCACATTTCCAGGTGCGTTCATATTTATTATTTACAATACAAATTGACAACAAATTAAAATTGTTTTTATAGAAACATTGCGAACACGATTTTGTATGGAGCCTTATTCAGAGGCTGCCAAATCTGCCTTCAAGCTCAATGCTAATGATGATTGGCTTCGAAAGCGCCAAGGCCTTGCACTTCCAGCACTTCCTCCAACAACCCAAGAAGCCCAACAGTACTTCTTTACCAAAGTACGTGAATTCTCTGAGCTTGCTATTTCCAATGGCAAGAAACATGTCAACTTCGAGGCTTTTACACAAGAGTGGAATCGAACAGCTGATGGAAAAGAGCGATTTTATGTGACTGTCGAAGTTCTTTGTGCCTATGCAAAAGGCTGGGAGAAGATCAGCAATATTCGTGCATCTCAAGAGTTGATATCAAATCAAATGCAGAGCCTCAACTCTTCAGCTCAGGTGTTCCTTGCACCTTCAAAACCTTTCCCAGAGTATCTCACATCAGCTCCCTTGCATCTCCATCCTTTGGAGGGTGTAGTTGAACTATCTGAGGACCTGCCAGTGCCAAACTCTCTTTCTACTGACCTTTCCACCTCACAAGTACATTATCCCCTGCCAAGCTCAACAATACAGATACATGAAGAAGTCCCAACTCTGGAGCCCACTGAGATGCAACAAGACTCTTCACGAGAGCCATCAGTGTATGTTTGGCGATTTTCTCCTTGTTTTTTTTGAGATGCTGATTGTGGCAATAGCAACTCATCGGCAAATAATTATGTTGGGATTGCAGAAATGAGCCGCGAAAATTCAACGTCTGGACAGGTTCCAGCCACCAAGCGACGGCGAGTCATTCCTGAACATCTGCGCAAGCGCACAACTAGGTCATGCCGCCATTGCCGAGGTATAGAATGCCCGGGAGGCAATGACATTTTGAAATGTCCTGCAGTGTGTGTGGTTCCATGCAAAAAATGTTTGAAGACAGAGAACTGCAGAGGAGTGGACAATGGGAGACAATGTACATCATTGAATAAGTAGTGGATACAGTACTTAGTAACTTGATACTGTAATGGATTACATAAATCGATGACAAATTCTCCCTTTTCCTCCCTTTTTCTCTCCTTTTCCCCTTTTGGATACCCAGGAGTATGGGGGGAAAACCAAAGTAGGATCCAACAAGTCTGTTATGAGCGACCCAATCAAAACTCATGCAACATGGCTTACTCCTAAAAAAACCCTTTTCATGACTTTCGTACTCCTGTGCGCCTAGATAGCTGGGTGTTGGCTGGGTGCCAGGCTTGGGCCTTGGCAGTCAATTGGCAGTCTCGTACAATCTGCTCATCAGAGCTCCAACGCTGATAAAAGATGAAGGGCCAGACTTTATATATAGGAAATTTGTGAAGCCTTTTACACAAAAATATTCAAGAGTGAGCCCAAATTTCACTCAACCATTTGCATTGGGCGAACGTTCCGACCCAGATCTTATTACCCTCCACTGATTTGGATATTCTATCCCAGAGATTCCCTACCTACCTCTAATTATCCTACCTACCTACCTTACTATTTTAAAGCTGTTTTCAAACATAATGCTTAGTGCAAATAAGTAGAGGCGGCATGATGAGACCTTCAAATATCATCGTGTGTATAAAATCCAGGATAAATAATGCAAAATATATGCTGTACATTGCTATTACAGATATTTTCTTATAACGTACTAGAAATCATTTAATACTAGACTTGGTGGTACAAATTTCAGGCCTGTGAGTGTTACAAGGGAATGGAGGATGTTGGCAGTTCCGGAAGTAATCAGTTGTAATTGCCATGCATCCCGTAATCTGTATTTCCTTGGGTCCCGCGTGCTGTATTGCCGCCTGCGCCGAGTTGGGCATTGGCTGGGTGAGCGCCTAATACAAGCGCATCTTTGTTAGGGTCACTCGACATATAGATAATTGAAAAAAATCTCACCGTGACCAACAGCTTTCTCGCGACGCATCAAAGCTTCGCGTTCTAAACGTTCAGCTTCTGCTAGCTCGGTGCTTTGCATCTTAGCAGTGTCTGCTTCCCTGATAATATGGTTAATTAAATTAAAAAGGTGTTCGTCGATCAAAGGACTCACTGCTGCTTCTGCAGACCCTTGTTCTTGAGGGCATTGCTGCCTATCATTTCACCGATTGAAGATTCTATTTTGCCAGTGAGCTTGGATCCACCGCCGCCTGAGGTATGATTACCGTTTGAAGAGGAATTTCCAGTGGCGTTGGGTCCACTAGCGCCCGTATTGTGTCCCATATGCCCCGGACCGTGGTTGGTACCATGGCCAGGTCCGGACAATCCGGACAATCCAGTAAACTGCTGCTCTTGGCCAAGCTGAGGAATGTCAGCACTTTCGTCGCTGACCCATGGAGGATACAAACATTATCGTTGCCACCGTAGCCAGACTGCATCGTCCCTCCCGTGCCCATATTTTGGCCTTGCTGCCCAGTAGGATAACCTGAGCTCGTCATTCCAGGTGGTCCTCCACCGGCACCGTACGCGTTGCCGGTAGTGTTGCCAGGATTGATGCCACCGTGGTGGTGGTGACCACCGCCTACACCAGTTTCCGTAGTGGTGTTCTACCAAAAGTTACAACACACCGTAAGTTGCGAATTCTTTCGAAAAGTCAAAGCTAGACATGCATCGTTTTTGTTGTCTTTGGAAAAAAGAGGCATTTTGTAATGGAGAGGCTGTAGAGTCAAAGCAAGCCACCTTTTTATACACTTGAGAGTATAGTACAAAGGCGGTGCATTTGTGGAGGCGTTATGACGCAGCTTTCGCTCATCGAGGGGTGCTTGGGGCCTGACGGTGTCTCGTCCCTCTCCATTCTGCTACCTGAGGCCTATGGTCAATGTAACTATGTTCCAGGAGCCGAAGGTGCGGTACAGTTCTGAGGCGCGTGGTCTACGATGGTGGGCAATGTTGGAGTCTCTGAATCCATGACATCACATCAGAGGCTAAGGCGAAATAAATCGGCCGGCCATCTAGGTAACGCTCCAACCTTCTCAATCCTCCGAAAATGCCTTGTGTAGCAAGTCGTAACGACACCGACACTCTGCTTCGGATAGTTCTACTTCTGATTCAATTTGCTAAGAGTACATGAAATCTAACCGATTTTGGTGCGGCGTGGCTGGAGTTCGGAGAATAAGGAGGAACAAAGATGATAGTTGGAGGTAGGGGAGAGAAAATCACAAGCGACGTTATTGAGAATGCAGCCAATACATACGCAAACAAGTCAACGCGCGGGGTACACGTGAGTCGCATCGCTGAACCACGACAGTCAGTGACTGGTCATGATCATCGGCACGTAGCTCTTTCAAATTATTGCTTTAAACTTTGACCGTAGTATTCGAATACCAGGTCGGATTTCCACCTCGGATTGTTTACGGAGCTTGGCTGAATGTGTCGACGGGGATTACCGCCATTTACTAATTTGGATTATGCACCGCGTATTTCTGCACTCTCCCCCTTTGAAATAGAGGTTCTATCGCATGCAAATAACATCCCCACCTCCTTGGTTATCGATTATTGACCCAGTATTTTTCAAATTGTCATGCGCAGTAATTCTGAGTGATATAAATTCTTGACAGGAACATGATCCTATCATTCAAGAGTCATATCTCGGGAGGGTCACCAGGTATCGGAAAACCGTCTCTTAGGTTCCTATCTGATAAATCCGGTCATAGAAAAAGAGAATATGCTGGAAATAAGCTGGAAATGTTACACTCCACAGATTCAGAACCGTTAAACCCGTCTGTTGCTACGACATCGTCTCACAGAGTGGTAAATGTCCGCGTTCTTTGATTTTTTTTTATCCACACATCTGTTCCTTTTCCCTCGTTCCCGAAGGGGACTTTATATACAGTACCCGCCCACTCAATTTATCCAGGCAGGCCAGGCTGCGGCATGCCCTCATCTCTGGTCCTCCACGTACATATAGATCAACGTCAAGGCGGTGAACCTATTTCAAGAGCGTACTAATCAATGATCAGCTCTCAGGCTCTGTGAATTATAACTAAGGAGCATGAAAGGTCATGTCATTATCGAATCCTCCCTCCCATTCTAAAGTCTAGGCCAGGTCAGGGATACGCAAACGTGCGTGGTGTGGTTCCAATGGCCAACATCACCACCACCGACCGGGTCCTAGCACTATTCATCGCCGCCCTCTTCACGGGAGTGTACCTTTGCACCTTATTCTTCTGCGTTCGCTGGTTGGTGTATACGGATGACGGGTGGAGGGTCCGGAAGAAGATCCACAAGGCGATGTTGGCAGGGACGTTGGCGCTTTTCATTCTTTCCTCTTTGCATATTTCGTTGGCGGTCGAGATTACGTATGCTGATGTGCGGGATGGGGAGAGAGGGATTCCGGTGAAGAGCGGGGGTCGGCTTCCTTGGACGAGTCTCGTCATGGTGAGGGTTAAGTCCTTTGGTGTCGCCCATTGAAGGTTTACCAAAGATGCGATTTGAAGTGCATGATCAGCAACACCTGCGTGTTGATAGCGGATGGTTTCCTGGTGCGCTCTTGGTCTCTTCACGTTCCCTTCCCAGAGGGCTTCATGACCTTAATGCCGTGCTTTTGACAGATATACCGCTGCTTTATGGTATGCCTAAAATCCATCCGAATGATCCTATTCCCCTGTTTCTTCTGGGTCGGAGGACTTGTATGCACCGCCCTGCAGTTATACCTTCAGACGGTACAGACGGATGCGTTGGATGCTTGGATACCCGTCAACATGACGGTTGGGCCTGGAACGATTCTGACTCCGTTTTGGGGCACAACGATCGTTGTGAATATTTATGCGACAGGTGAGCCAGGTCTACACCTTCAAAACCCTTGTTCTAACACGTATGGGATATATGAAAAGGTGTGATCGGTTATAAACTCTGGAAACGCGGCAAGGCGCAATCGAAAGTAGATACATCGACGTCGACAGGCGAACTTCGGGTGTTCAAGCTCATGCAGATCATCATTGAATCGGGTGTCATATATCTTCTGGTCACCATTCCGCATTTCATTGTATGGTGGACGACGGACAACCTCGCCATCGTAATCCTAGGATGGATAGTAAGTTTTCTAATGAATGATTCATCATATCAAGGATTACCTGCCCGATTAATATCGTTTCCTACACCAGAACCTCCCAATCGTTGGCAGCGCGTTTAACCTGATCATAATCCGGTCAGCTAAGCATCGGGCGGAGGAGTGCCACGGGTCGACAGGAGGGAAGACGATCCTTTCCACAATCAAGTTCAGTGGTTCTGGGAGCCCTTCCGATTCCATGGTGATGACGGACGCTCCGAGTACCGTGTAGCTTGGGGACGTATGATTTGAACGTTGCATGGACACTCTTTCTGTATGATGTCAAGGATAAAGCTATTTAGATAATTCAAATTCGGAGACAGTACATGGAGGTGTTAGAGGCGATGTGCGGCAGAGGAGGGTTTTACAGTGCCTTCTTTCGCATCTGGACCTCCTCACCTTCGTCAGGCCAGAAGCCTACCTCCAGCTCTACAACTCTGAGCCATATATCTTCAGCTCTTAGCCATGCATCAGTTCCAGGAGAAATTCCGAGACTGTCAACAAGCTCCGTTAGGGTATTGACGAAAGCTTCAAATTCGGAGAGCTCCAGTTCGCAGCGAATCTGCGCACGGCGGGGACACAAGAGTCCTCACTGAGCGGTTTGTGCGAGACTTGTTGGAGATGTTTGACGTAGCACCATGCGTCGAAGTAAACCTGGACGATTTAAAGTCAAGTCAGAGTTTATATGAGTGAGTCACCGAGCGAATAAAAATCTATGTATACCCTTTCCATTGCCCATAAGAAAATGAGACCATCCTCCAAGGAAGCCAAAGATGCAACCCTGGCCATTTCCGCCGTGTAGTCCTCGTTGCCTTTCTCTCGATCCATCCTTCCATATTCAGCCCAGCTTTCTCGGCCGCGTCCCTGAAGAAGGCGACCTCTTGCACGATATTATCCAAGCACTTGACAAGCAACTGCAGAATGGCTTGGTTCTGGCGTTCCTTCGCGCCGGAGACGGATCGATTTCTTGGAATGGGATGCGCGATATAAGAGAGCCAATAAACTTTGGGTAGGCATGGGCGGCGTAGATGCGATCTTGAGAGAGCCACAGAGCGAGTCTGGGGAGAGGCAAAGTGCCGTTTCCCGCTTGGGTTAGGAAGGAATGGCGCGTTGCGGCTGCATAAGAGGGAGTAGTTTGAGAGAGAGAAGGTGGCTAGTGAGACTTGGAGAACTCTGGAATGAATGTGTTTTATTTATCATAGCTTGTTAATGATGTTATCGCTATGTAGTAGTAGTCAGATACTCTAGTGTCTTTATCTATTTTGTTAATCCGTTATCTATATGGCTGGATCGATATCGCTATCGTAGTATGAGTATGTACTTTGCAAAGAGAGATGGCAGAAGAACGCTAGTGGAGATAAATAAAAGCTCTGACTGGAGCGACAAGGAATGATCTCGACCAAACAGAGCCGCCGTCGCTTCAAAGCCAGCTTAGAATGATTGAAAATATTGGGCGTCAAATAGAGTCGTGCAATGTGAATGAATTGTCCTCGCGGCGGACCGACAGTTGACAGTCATTTCCGAGTTTGGTTCCGACGCAACAGCCAAACAACCGCCAAAAAAGTTGTGCAAGCTCACTGTTGTTGCCGACATTAACGCTGGCTGGGTGACTTGCTTTCTCTGAGTCTCTAGGTGCACTCAGCCGCAACCATGGCCGCGCCCCTACGAAAGACAGCCGTAGAGGCCATCAAACGCTTCCGCACACGGGAACTCGCAGGCCTCATGGGCCACCTCCGCGTCTTTGGTCCTCTCCCTGATCCCCCGCGCCAATTGCATGTTGACAAATGGTTCTATGGCGAACACTTTGTTCTCCCCAACCCCTTCTTACCCAAGAAGAACCCCAAGTCGGGCAACTGGCGTCCGCCGAAGTACTCCTTGCGCCGTCAGGCCCAGTTGGTGAAGATGGCCAAGGCGAGCGGGACCTTGGCTACCCTTCCTGCTGGCCCAAAGAAGCTCGATGCAGAGCTGAGGGCGAAGCGCCTTAGGGATTCGATGTCTCCTGCAATGCGTGCTCAGCTCGCTGGTAAACCCGCCCCGGCTACTCGCACTAAACCCAAGATGAAGAGGGGATATGCTGCTGAGAAACGTATCGAAAGTCTACAGCATGAGGTATTTATCACGCGCCAGAAGCTTGACAAGGAGAAGGAGAAGCTCAAGGTCGCCACCGTGGCATATGATATCGGCGAGCTGAGCGTATTCGAGGCTGATGGAGGAAAGGAGAACGCTGCCAAGCGCGCCGAACACCGTGCAGAGCAAAAGAAACGCGCAGATGAGAAAGCGGCTCTAGAGGCGAAAATTAACGACCTCCAGAAATTTATCTCGGACACCAAGAGGCAGGCCAGGATGATGGACCGTTTGGAGATGAAAAAATTCCATGCCAAGAGGGCCACTATCAGATGGGGCAAGGTGGTTTGGGCAGGCGAGATTAAGCCCAAGAAGGTCGCTGGAGTTGAGGCTGGCACGAGGCTTTATTCGGGCAAGAAGCGGATGTTCAAGGGACATCTTTGGGAACGCAAGCGCGCCAGGAGGGTCAGGAGACATACTATCCTTATGCGCGATATGTCGGCTCGTGTCGAGAGATACAAGAGTGTATGTCCTGTTAATTTTTGGTCGTCATTCATTTTCAGCAAATGGCTGACAATTGCTTTTGCAGTATTACAAGAAGAGACGGCCGAACCCACTCAAACCTTCCAGATACACCAAGCCGCCCAAGCTTCCCTTCTAGTTGGTATTTTACTATTCTTAATAATATCCCCCATTTCCGTCATCTGCTTGTCTTGATGAGAGACGACTGCAGTCATCGGCTTTGCTATCATACGCAGCTTCATAGGTGCATTCGGCATACTCAATCTGGCTCCGTACTCGCTTGCATTTGAACCCATCGCAAATATCTGATAGACTGCAACATTCAGATGATCATGAGGAAAGTATCAACTGTGGTGACTGTTAACGTTCATCCTCTGAAATATCTCAAGGTCTGCGCTATCTGAAGTTCGGCTTGGAATAATCTTGGGCAACATACTGCTTATTTGAGGCGAGAGTTTCGAAACGCAGTTGAAAGTACATCGACAGTCTACAGATGACATTCATCAGTCTACTGTCAGTCAGAGTCGAGAGGGTAAGCGCAGTCGCAGGCTGTGCCACATGTTGAGGCCCATCGTGACTCGTAACCGTGTGCATCGCTTCATAATGGTCCGTGCGCACCCACCGCCCGTATATAAACCCTTCCACCACACCTAAGACCTCATACTTACCTTGATGGCATGAGCTCCTTCATGTAACCGGGCTCATGGGCAGTGGAAGTTCCCCATAGCACGGCGACCTTGTCCCCAGGGAGAGTCTACGGTTTGTATGGGCTTAGCTCATGCACCGTCTCAATATTTTCCTGTCCCGCTTCGGCCACTCTGGCTGGGCGGGCCTCTTTTTTGCTTCTACGCGGTCCTAACCCTAACCTTAGGACACTGTTCATTACTTAGGTAATTCTGTATGACTTGTGACAATTCCAATTTTAATTTCCAAGTTGGCGTTTACTGAAGTACTGAATTCAACTGAGTAAAAAGGTCATGTAGAATAAAATACAAAACTCTTTGTATGCAATGGCAATGAACAGAATGAAAGGAAGAGAGGAATTGTTTATTCCCTTGTTGGTGCCGTTGACTATGAATGTTCATGACATAAGCGGCAAGTCCTTGGTTGTTCAGCGACAGCTCTCTTCTGTCGACCACCATCTCCGCTTTTTTACCCTCTGCTTTCCTTTCTCTTTATCCTCCAAATGGCTTCATTCAGACCTGGTCAACGAAAACCCTACGCAGTACGTTCATATCAAGTCTGTCATCGTATGGAAGTCTCAACGAATCCCGTTTTTGTGGCTTCCTTTAGCGCCCAGCTGCACGAGGAAATGCGGAGGGCCAATGGCTACACGACCGAGCCCCGACTGGACCTGCCAGAGGAAGAGCACCGGCACCTGCTCATCGCGCCGCCCCCGTTGCGCACGTCCCTGCTGGCATCAACAACAAGCTGTTGGTCTCAAACCTGCATTATGAAATCACCCCCAAAGACCTCATTGTGCGTGTTCTCTGCGTAATTAAACTATTTTCCTACTGCAAACTCATTTCACTCTGTCCTTTCCACCATTCAGGCCGTGTTTGGACAAATAGGCACGCTCATTCGCGAGCCTCTACTTAGGGTACGACAAGCCACCGAATTTCACCTCCTTTAAGAGAACCAAAAGCCAATCAATCGACTTGCTTCTCTTCACGCTTATATCCATTTTTTGGACCTCAAATTGAACTCGAACTTTCAACTCGACTCGAATAGTACGACCGCAGCGGCCGCTCAAGTGGAACAGCCATCATCGCTTTCGAAACCGCCATGGAGGCAACGCGGGCCAAGAAGCAGTTCGACGGGTATCTCGCCAAGGGTAACCTTCGTCCTTTTATTCTTTTTTTCTTAGCTACTTCCCGTTACTTACTATTTTTGCTTTTCTTCTCGTTATCCTTGCTGTTTCTTTTCAATTCTTCATATTTCGAGGCGTGATTCTAATTTCATTTTCTTCTGGTCAGGCCAACCGATGTCCATCGCGTACGACACATTCAACCCGCCTCGTGCACCCCGTGCCCCTCAACGTGCAACAAGCGCTCCCACGACGACTTCGCTGTTGAACAGGATCGAGAAACCGCCTCTCGTCGAACGAATCAGTGCGGACGACACCTCGACCACAAAAGTTCCTAGTGGCCCGTGCGTCTTTCACTTTTACTAGTCATTCGAGCATGCAAGGCGCTCATAGCACCTTCTTCTTTTCTTTCATCTCCGTAAATGTGTAGGCGCGCCTTCGCTGGAGGACCCGTCCGAAGTCGACCTGCGCGTGCTGCCAAACCCCCCAAAGGACCTCCCAAGGGACCCAAGAAGGCCAAGACGGCTGAGGAGTTGGATAAGGAGTTGGATGCTTTTATGGGCGATGCAGATACCGTCGCTGTAGATATTGCCGTCGCTCAGGATGTGGATATGGTTTAGAAGGGGGTTGAGCGTCGCACTTTTCTTGCCGCATTTTGTTGTTTTACTTACATATAAAAACCCTGTCTTCAGTGTTGTCCCTACCAGCTCCATTAGTCATATCTTTCTGTGCTTCTTTCTTGTTATATAGTATAATGCATCTCGTGTCTTGACCCTCTCGTTACCAGTTGTAATGTTCTATTCTTTTTGCTAATTTATGCTACCTCTGTCCAGATGTTGTGGATGTGTGATATTTTTACAATTCAACTCTGGTCTGATTTATACCTTCTTCTGTCTTGCAATCCATCTCAGTATACGTACTTTGCTCTCATGTATGGAATACGACCTCCCAAGCCCTCACAACCCCATCAAAGCCTGATGATACCAGTTTGCCTCCCTTACCGCCGTCCAGCCAGAGTACACCATTTACGCCCCCAGGCCCGGCATTCTTGATGGGTATGTTCTTCATCAACTTGGACACACTCCATATGTAGACGTGGGTGTCGAGCGATCCTGAGGCGCAGTGCGCCGAGTCGGCGGTCCATGAGAGGGAGTTGATGCGAGCGGTGTGGTGTGCCCACCGAGTGGTTACCAGCTGTATAGCGATTTTAGCAACGTTCCGAATATTGGTTTATGGTGAGTCCAAATTTACCTTTCGTTCTTTCGGGTCGAAAAGGATAAGTTTTCCTGATGACTAAACGAAAGTATGAACGATTAAATGCCGGATCTTTGAGAGGATACAACACGGAAACTTACGTCTCCAGAAGCCAGATATTTCCCGTCGGGCGAGAAAGCCAAGGCTGACACAACTCCTTGATTACCCTCAAGGACCGCAACTTCCTTCAGAGCCTTACCATCCCATTCACTCAGACGCACTTTCCTGTCCTATATAATTAAGAATTTAAAAGTCAAGACGCGAGCTCCATTTAGCCACAGAGTTGTTTAGAAGGCAAAAACAAGACATGCCTCTCCTCCGACGGCAACGAGGCTGCAGAAGCAGCGACGGCACTTGGTTGGTATGATGGTTTTTGCTCGAATACTTTCTGGTTTGATCGGAATGCCTCGACGACGCCAATTTCTGCGACGAATACGGTAGAATCATCTGCTACAGCGATTGACTTTGGCTGTGTGCTCGTTGAGACAGAAGCGGGTCTATAGGGATGAAAACGTTCAGAAAACTGGACAAAGGAAGGCAATAAAGAACTGTACAGGAAGCTTGTACCATCAGGCGATATTTCCCTTACTCGATCGTCATATCCAGCAGAGTATACTGTTCCATCCTTGCTAGAAGCAGCAAGTCCAGAAACATTGTTCGAGTGACCTTCGCCTTCTAACACCTTGGATTCCTGAGTGGAGGGGTAATAAGCATACACGCGGCCGTCTGCCGTGCCCGTCAAAAAAGTCCCGGAAGAAGTCGGTGCAATCGCTGTCACCGATCTTTGAGGAGCCTGCATACGATTTAACATACGTAAATCAAATTGGACAGGAAAGGGGTGTTGTCAAAAAACGTACGCTGAGGACCCGAACAGGCTTGTCTGCCGTTCGGGGATCAAATACGTTGAGGTCTCCGGAAATTGAGAGCGAGACGAGATCGCTTTGGCCACTCCATGTGTTGCCAACTTGTTGATAATTGACACCTGAGCCGACTGTCCATGTGGTCACTGCTTTCTGGGTCTGCGCATCCCCTGATAATTGAAAAAATGGGAATGAGACGTAGTACTTGGTCCTCGAACTATACTCACAAAGTTTAACTGTACAATCCGCTGAAGAAGTGAAGAACGATTTGCTGTCTGGACTCCAAGAACATGCAAACTAAAGTCATAAACCATTACTATGGATTTCAAAGAGAAATCAAGGGATGCAATTTTACGTACGATGGTGCCTTTATGCGGACTATCTGTAAATTCAGCGACTGTGTCGCCCGTCTTGCCATCGTATATGAAAACCTTCGCATCGGAGCCCACACTGGCAAAGTTGTCTCCAGAAGGGGCGTATTGCACGTCTTGAATGAATTTGGTGTGGGTTTTGATCGTCTGGAAATGGGATTAGAGAGACCGTTGTGAGGTAATTTCACTTCGAGCCGACCTTCTCATATTTGTAAGGGGCACCAGAGTGGAAGACAATTTGGTTGTCGTCACCAGCTGTGGCTGCCCTAAATGGTCTTTGGTGCCTTATAGAGACTGCGTTGACGACCTAGCAAAGGCGGGATGGTCAACAGAAGGAGAGTTGTAGTTCCAAAGGTCCAACCTTCGAATGTCCAATAATTTCTCCAGTAGATGAGCCAGTGTCCATCATAAAAGCAGCACCAAACCTAGACTCATACATAGAGTCAGTTTCTATACATCGGTTCAAGTTTTATGGATACTGACTTCTCTTTGCCATCCCCTACTGCGATGATTCGTTTGCTTTCTCCGTCCCAAGCGAGGTCGTTTCTATGTAGTCAATATGAAATGAGTAAGATGCCCCTCTCACATAAAAAAGCGGTAGCGTACACACGGCCAGATATGACTCTATATTCTCCTTTCAACACTTGATCCTCTCCAACAACGTCCCAGACATTGACTAGATTGACATTGAAATCCAAGCATCAAAGGATTGCTCCGCGATGAAGTCAGAAGATCGCCCGACCTTTTCCAGTAATGTCCGCAGATGCGCAGTAATATCCAGACGGAGAGATACGCGCAACAGTAGCATTCTGAATGTGTCCAGAGTAAGCTGTGGTGAGCGCAGGATTCTGTTCATGATCTCGTCAGCAAGGGGCCTTAAGATGAGATCAATCATCCGCCGACCTTAAGATCGCGTATCTATAAGAGCAAGGGAATAAAGTTTAGAGCAATTATAACTAAAGGAAAGTATTACGCACCAGCACTGTCCTTCCGGACGTGTATACGACCTTGTCTTTGCTCGAACTAAGCTTGGTAGAAACTCCGCGGGTAGTGATAGGATTAGGAGGGTACAAGCCAGTTTTCTTGTAAGACATGATGTGGGATAACCTATTCAATACCTGACGGAAATTATCAGTGGCGACTGAAGGGGGATGTTGCTGCGATCGGCGACGAGATGCGGAACAGGTTGAGTTTTGTTGCTGCGCGACGCGACTGCCGCCATAGGGGTTGTATCCAGAAAAGGATAATTCTCACGGAACAGATGTATTCGGGAGTTGTATCTCTCAATTGGCTAGAACTCGTCCCTAGAGCTGTTTAAAAAAACCAAAACTCTGACATTAAAGGTCGTAAGGGGAGCAATGACAAAAGACCAAAAGACAGAAGATAGAGGGAAGGACAAAGACAAGAAGAGAATTCCGAGGGGAGTAACATATGAACAAAATTGAAAAATGAGCTAGGACACAGTCGATGGTGGATGCAAGATGAAAAAGTGAAAAGATAGCAAAGAGAATCTTCCATGTAAAAAGGGGAGGAAGTATGTAACGTAATGTAACTAGTAGGTAGTATGCAAGCAAAGGAGATGTGTATGTAGGGTCGTAAGGACTTCCAGATCTTGTCATCAACTGGAAGTGCGAGCGAAAGTATGGCTATGCCAGGCGGCAAGAGTGGAGAGAAAAAGATAAGAATTTAAGAAGGACATGATAGGAATCAAGACCTGGGGGCAGGAATAGAGGCAGCGGCGCCGCGAAGGAACATAATTACAGGGAAAGATCCCAAGGATCAAAGGACAGGATGAGTGAAAGTTATGGGGGAAACATGACATCCATAGATATGGGTCATATAGAAGTTTGGGGAATTGAATTAATATGTATGAGATCAGGCGATGATCGAATATGAACCCCCTCTACTTGGGAATGATAGTGAGTGCCTTCTCTTTGAGTACTGGCGTGTAGCTGTTCATGAGATGAGCAAGGGCACGAAGGTCTTCCTGATCCAAGAGCGCAATCGTTATCTTAGGCTGGCAGCAGGAATAAGCAAATATTAGAACCAAAAAAGTTATGCAGGCTTACAGCGCCTTTTACGCCCAAGGACTTGACAACTTTGAACCTGACGATGTAAGAATCCAATCAGTCAAAGGAAGGAGAAAGTTTTTGAAAGAAAATGCGCCTCACAATTTCTCTCCAACAGCTTGTTTCTGCGCTTGAACAGGCTTATCTATCAACCCATCAATAAATGCATCAGTAGCTTGAACAATCAAAGGATCAGCCTTGGGCAAAGGCAAACCCGTAGCAGAAGACGAATTGGCAAGCCTAACGACCTCCGCCGCAGGCAGCTTAGCAAGCGACGCAATTGTATATGAAGCCGATGAACTCCCACTGGGAGTAACAGGCGCAGGCGAAGCCGCAGCAGACGCTCCACGAGAAGACAGGTCAGGCGTCTGTGGCGACACTGGAACGATCTTCTTTGCCTGGGGCGTAACGGGCACAGGAGCTGGTGCGGATTTTGTAGATTGAGCATCAGTGGCTTTGACACCATCCTGTTCCTCTCCGTCTTCGCTTTCCAGCACCATCTTAGCATCTGCTAGCTTGGCTCGCAGAATCTCATTATTGAAGAGACACATCGCCCGCTCGCGTTTGGGCAAGCTCATAATCAGTTCCGTAAGCTCACTTTGATGTGACGATTCGAGTTTGGAGACCGCTGCGAAGATCCTATCCCTCTCTGACATCGGAGGAACGGAACCTGCGGGTGAGGATGTGCGAGGTGGGGTCAATATTGATGGACTGGAAACTGGCGTAGAAGGGTGCTCCGGAGCGCTGGCAGTGGCGGGGTTGTTTTCGACTCTTGAATCTTGTGAAGCTTCCTCAGATATGGGACGGGAGGGCGATCGCGATTGTTCAGGTGTTTCTTCCTTTGTCTGTATACTCTTATGTGTCTCCACTTTGTCCTTCAACTTTTCCGAGTCGTCAAGGTATTGCAGAACATTGCTGAGTGACAGAGAGACGAGAGATTCGACAATTTCATTTACACCCTTATCGTTCACCGTGTCCATCGCCTTGATACGGCGACTGAGCTCTCCAGTAAGAACTTCCTTCCGTACAACGGGAGAGAGGGTGGACAGTGAGTTGTAATTCATCGGAACATTTAGTGTGCCATTAAGGGCAGCCTGATACCATCATTAGGGACAATCGCAAACGATGAAAGAAGAAAAAATTAACTCACAGTATAATAACTTCCAGAACCTCTTCTGCCCCTCTCGGGACGCTCGAAGTTGGGTTTAGGCGACATAGCAGGGGATCCAAGAGGTTGAGGATACGCCCGAGGGCTATTCCACCCGCTATAGTCGCCAGCTTCACTTGCTGCTGGGCTTGTGGCACCGCTTGATGTCCTTCTCGGATGACCATTATGAGCAAAGCGATGAGCCAATTTTTCTTGTCTGAGCTGCTTCGGCTCGTGTAGGCGGACAACGATTTGCTTGCTTCCCAATATCGCACCGTTCATCACGCGCAAGGCTTCAGATGCTAGAGAATAACGTGTGATTACCTTTATAACAACCTTGCGATAAAAGCTCACCATGTTCAGGCTGATGATAAGACACGAAACCAAACCCGCGACTCTCTCCACTCTCGTTACGCATGACTCGTGCACTATGACGATGAATTAGGGGGAAGGAAAAGCAGAGATAAGAAAATCCATTCTTACCTAACGATTTGACCGAACTGCAGGAAAGATGCTTAAGTAACTGACGAAAGAGACGGCAAGTAGAAATGTTTTACCCGACTGAAATGAGTGAAGAGACTGTTTGAATCAATTTCCGGGCTCAGATTCTGTGGAAGAAACTTATCAGCCTTTCCCAACGAGAGGTCGTGTGAATCAAACACACTTTGCAGAAAAGGTTGCATGGGTCAATTAAACCACTATGGCTATTTGATCCAGGTCCAGATGGGGGAGCTAGTTGCACCTGCTGCCCAGGACCATGAATGAAGGGTGATTGAGGCTGAACCGGAGATCGGACAGGAGAGTAGGGACTTCCATGGGGAGGAGAGTAGGGCTTCGGACGTAATTTAGCACCGTATTTACAAATGTAAATTCAAGAATTTACCTGTGGTGAGTACGGTGGGTAACCTAGTCCCGAAGGAACAAAAGCGGGTGCAGCAACATTGAATTCACTTGGATTGGGTGCGCGTCTGGGTTGATATAACTGAACGGATATATTCTGTCCTTCAATTTCAGCGCAATGCATAGCCTCTTCAGCTCGGAAGGCGTCCTCTTCATTCCAAAATTCGACAATGCCGACATCGGGACCAAACTGTGTCTGGGTACGCGAAGACGCCAAAGCACCGAAAGGTCGGAAGATATCATAGAGTTGAGAATCAGTAAAGCCTGAAGGAAGTTGCTTTACGAGCCTGGGAAAGGCTGAAGGAGGCGGCAGAGGTGTAGGCGGGTTTGTAGGAGGGTATGGTGATAGAACTAGAGGTACGGGAGTCGAAAGCTCTGGTATATTGCGACCCTGGAGAATCGCAAGGGCCTTTTCAGCTACAATTTGACAAAGAACCAGTATTAGTGACGGAATGACACGAGATGAACACAATATTTGTAGATCACCTTTCTCAAGAAATCTGAATTCAACGATCCCTGAGAGAAGATTAGGGGAGCCGTCGCGTTGGATTTTCGGTCTGAATGGGCCCAAACCAACGAACGCCATGGCAATATTTTCATCAGAGACATAGGGCGGTAAGTTAGTGATGTATAAAACGGGGTCATGGAGGTACGGGTGAGGTCGTGGGCTTGTTTCCTGGAATTGTTGATTGAAGCTGGGATCCATCTTGATTACTGATTTTTGCAGGAATTTTTGAGAGAAATTCAGAGAAAGAAAAAGAAAGAAAGATGAATATAGGTGATAAGAGTATCGCCTAGGAAGACTGAAGAGTCTTGACTGAAGACCGCCTCGACGATGATGCCTGGCAAAGGGCACAATTGATTCCGCAA
Source organism: Gymnopilus junonius (assembly GCA_015501075.1). Lineage (NCBI taxonomy): Eukaryota > Fungi > Basidiomycota > Agaricomycetes > Agaricales > Galerinaceae > Gymnopilus > Gymnopilus junonius. Next base: position 40,855 of record JADNYJ010000067.1, on the reverse strand, counting down.
ATTTGTGCCCTGTTATAGTTTATGTAATCAATCATGGCGTCTGATTTTCATGAGGCTCTATTGTTCTTCGGAAACTCTTTGCCCACTAGCTTCTACGACATTCTTTTCGTGCTTTGACATGCTTGCGGCCTTTCTGGATGTACACGACGATACCATCACCCAAAAACCATCTTTTCGCCGACACTTGCGTGCCTGGAACATGCCTCTAATAGTATCTTCCTCAAAGGTTTGAAAATGACCATGGTCTATCGTCATAAAAATATTCATTTGGACTTCTTTACAACCTTCTCTGGGTATACTTGGGTATATCGTTCGTCACAACTCGTGCAAATAAAAATAGATATATCCTCCAAGTCGTCTTCTACTCTATTGTGCTTGTCGTTATAGTCTTCAAGTCTATTCTGAACTGAAGGAATATCTGTCAGCTAGATCTTCCCCAGGAGTTAGCTGTTCAACTTACTCTTGCGTCATATCATAATCTTTCGTCACGTTCATCGTTTTTTGTTTCGGTTCACTGGACATCGCAGGATTAAGGATGACGCCTATAAAGTCGTTGAGTTCCGGCTCAATGCAATACCACCGAAAGGCCATTGACTCACCGACGACCAAGCCGGTGGCGCGCAGGCGCAGAGGAATAATTCGATGATGATGATGCTAGCCGTCTGCTGTAGCTTTGGAATGCATCCAAGAATGCCTTGGCCCCTGTCGTCACTCTACAAAATGATCGTCAACATCCAGTCCATACTTGTTGCATATGGGGAAAACATACCTGGTTAAGGGCAAGAAGGACTCTCCAGAAGCCGTAGGCTCGACAGCAGAATTCATAACACTCTGCACAGGAGCGGCCTGAACGAAACAGAGGAGAAGAGCAAGGACTGCAAGGACGTAGTATCGGAAGATCATCATGTTGTTATGAGCACTGTTCCTGTAAAGACCTGACGTCGAAAGGTGGCTGGGTGTGGGGCAAGATTCAGCTGATGAGTGAGTCCCCTTGAATTCATATCCAAGCCGTTTTATACCACCCGTCAAATATTTAATAGAAGGTCTTAAGTAAAGGGATCACCCGTCAACGAACGGGAATTAAATTCGCTGTCATGCTTGGGTGGCCGCGGCCTTATTTCGTTGGACTTCTCGAAGCCAATTCCCCTAGGCTTCTATGATAGAGGGTAGCGTTAGATAATCCATTCGTGGTCCTAGGGAGGGCGTATCGCTGTCAGCGCACTAGTCACTGAGACATGTTGATGAGGAGCTTAGAGCATGGGTGATGGTGCCATCGACACTCACTTAAGCCGGTCCGCGGTGCAGCTCTCGCAGACTTCTTTCCCGGAAGACTTTAGGTTAGTGGTGCGCATTGTGGCCCTCCGGTAAACGGTCAGCGGAATAGACTTTTGGAACCTTTTCGAATAGACTTCGCCCCTTGAATGTCGAGAGACTGCAGAGAAACGCACCTCCAGCCCAGATCATTATGTAGTATAGTGCAGTGGAATTTAAGTGCCAATTAAGATTTGAGGTGGCGACGCCCAACTGCCCTTCTAGACTCAGACCAACTTGACCGGCACGAGAAATGCGGAAAGACTAATCATCCATATCAAGAACCATTATTTTATCAGACATATTCGTCGCTTTGCTGCAAGCTCTTCTTCCGCACTACATCATTTTATCAGCCACAAATTACGACAAAAACGGAATCGATTCGGACAGCATAACTGAGGTCTTTGTAAGCATGGTGCATGGCCGGAAACGAAAGAGCGACGAACGAAGAGTGGAGCTTGGTGGCCAGGCCGCCTAGTTGTAGTGCTCACCGGCAGCCCGGTTTGCGAAATCACAAAAGTAACGTGGAGAACGTTTTTTCGATGATTCATCGATTCTGGAAACTCAGCTGCAAGACTCTGAGCACGACCGGTGAATAACAAGGGAGCCATCAATTACTGCAAGAAACCGCAATCACTCAGTCCGACTTCCATTACGTCTGAAGGCCAAGAAAGGCATGGTTTCCATCCGCTCGATGGATTGGATAGTATGGAAAATCAGTCTTGCTCATGCTCAAGCAGAGAAGTTTTTCCATGTCTGCGAATATTCTTTAGCAGTAAAGCATTACAATTGGAGAAGGTTGTGGAATCTACATTGACACATTAGAGGGTATTAGCATGGAAGGGGGAAAGATACAAGTCATGAGTAGTAGTATGGTCACATGAAGGAAGGATTCGAAAGTCAAACACAAAATATCAGTCCCCTTCAGTAGTCAAGCCCGCAAGAGCCTCTGGAGGATAATTTTTCAGGGGATCCTTGCGCAAGGCCTCTGCTTCAGTCGTGGGCCCAGGTGCACTCTTGCTATCAGCCTTCTTGACCTTCATGATGGAATCAGAAATAGGCACGACAGAGGCAGGTGGTGAGGCTACCGCGGACTAGAAAGTGCGATGGAAACCGGGTTCAACCATCCGATAACGGCCATGAAAGGGAATGACCACTCACCTCGTCCCGGTAGGGAGTGAAGCTGGGTGTACCAGGCACCACAGCCGCGGACTCTTGACTCTCATCTACAAATGGCTTGAAGCCCCTGCAGATGTCTTTAATGAGGATTCCTTCTTGGCAGCCCGTGCAGGGGGAGGTGGAAGGTCTTCTGGTTCTGGGTCCCTGAAGATGACAATCTTCGACCTCGAGCCAGAATCGGCAGCCCCAGAGCCTGAACTGGATGCTATCCTTTTAGAACGTCCCGGTTGCTTGAGTTTGGAGCCGGCCATAGTCTTCACCTCGGGAATGTTTTCCTTTACCCTCGTCTTGCGCGTGCCGAGATCATTCCACTCGTTCATCGCAGCGCCTTCCGATGCCTCTGATCCTGTTGAGTCGACAAACACTTGTATTCGACTATTGGATGAAGAGGGTATACGAGAAGTAGACGTAGAAGTCGTCCTTGAGGAGGAAGGTAGGTGTGATGAGGGTGCTGTATCGGACGATGCAACTACGCCCAGCGCTTGGCGACGTTGAGAAGTAGACGCGGCCGGCTGTTCAGCAGGAACTGATGCGTATAGGCGGGACATCATCCGTTTCTGAAAATCGGCATATCTCCCTTCCAGATGGTCGAAGGGCGATGCTTTCCTCGCTATACCAAGCGCATACACTTCATCAGCTTCCCTTCGACTGTTCATCCGGATCAACGAGAGGATTCATAGCAAGAAAGGACGGTTGCTCACCGGCCATCTCTTTCAAGAACGGCAGCATGCTCTTCATAAAGCAGCGCAAACTCCGTACCGATGTCGTTTGCGATCAGGAACTTGTAAATAACGGTCGGCTTCTCGACGTAACTTGCGTACAGCAGCCACAGCTTCAGGTACTTGAGGTCGCCTCTCCATTGTCCGCCTCTGTCATCTTTTAGAATTCTAGTGGCTTCCTCCAAAAGCTCGAGAAGACCTGATTCTGCTGAATGTCCTTGGGGATAGTTCTCGAGCGTCCAATTAACCAGCCTGCAATAAGCTTCCAATGGGTCTCCATCCTCGTCATCCATAGCTAATTCCACATTGATGCGAAGTCGGTTGCGTGTTGCAGATAATTTTGCTTCTCTTTGTGCATGAGGTGTCGCGAGGATCGCAGACAAGGCAGTTACTCGACGACCAGTAGCAAGCGGCTGCACATTTTCCTTCGCAGCTTCAAGGACGTCACAGTCAACGATGTCTGGTACTTGAGACTCGTCTTGAGAGATTGACATTTGATACGTTCGTCCAATCGAATAAAAGTTGTCACTGGCAATGAAGGAGGTCGAGAACAGAAAACATCGAGATCGAACCAAGGTATTATCCAGTCACGTTGTCGTGTTCTCAAACGCGCAAGTCACGTGGATATCATTTATGCGGCGGGGCGTCTAAAATCGGTTTGACCAAATCTTTGGTGAATGATAGGTTTGAACGGGTGATATAAACATGGAATCTTAGAATTTTAATCTTTCTGTCTTTAAAATAAAAAGAAATTTCGTTGATCATAGTAGTATATTGTTTGCCAAGGTGAATTGAGGGGCTCTTCAAGTTGTGTGATCAAGAACATCTATTTGGATCTAGGGTTCAGTGTTGTACAAATTTATGGCGGATGTGATCTCGGTGTCTATTAAAATCCGAGCTCACTCAAGCGATAGCGCTTTAATCCGAAATGGAAGGCCCTGTGGCGATGAGGGTAAGAACGTAGTGAGAAAATATAAAGGAGAGACATACAAATATCCAGTGACGAAGTTTTTCCATGGGACATATGCACTTGTATGTTCCAAAACTTTCGTAATTCTATCGTGTGCGGCTAATGTATCGTTGACTGTATCTTGAAGAGCATCTTCCAGTGACTTCTGTGTATTCTTTGCCCTAATGGAGATGTAGTTGTTTGTTTCTCCGGCGAGATATTCTTTATAGAATCTGATAAATGACTGTTAGACGAACCCAAGAGAAAGGCGGATGTTCAACGTACGACAAAACATCATTGGCCAAACAGATATATAAGTTCATGTCGTCGATGACTTGAATATACTCAGACATGTCGGGATGCAGGTCTTTCGGGAACAGCATGAACGCGTAGGCCACCGCAGTACCCGTCTTGTTTCGCAGATAGAACGGCCAAGATCGAGCATCCGGAGAGACTTTCATGTCACGGATTACGGGCATTTCTTCTAATAGGCATCCATTTATGAAGTCTATGGCTGATAGGTTGATCAAGTTGGCCGGAATTTTATCCCAGTATTTGTACATATCGGTGAGATGCTCTCGAAAAGCCTGCAAGAATTCTCCAGCAGGACTTTTGTTCTCGAGAACGCGCTGCTGGAAGCCTTCCAAGGCTGAAGGAAACTTCTGGCCTAGGTCGTCGACACAGATCAAAAACCTGAAATGCTCTTGTAAATTCATGCAGCCTGTAAGTCAAGGAGAATGGTAATACCAGGTGTATCTTGCAATTTGAAGCTGTATTTCTGCCGCGTGGCCAGGATAAGAAAGCTGTCAAAATTATGTCTTCAAAAGATCCCAATTCGTTGAGGAAGAGCACATACCTCTGCCATGGTAGCAGATTCGATGGATATTTTTTTAAACCATTCCCCTCCATCGTCGTAATCCACAAATTCAGAGCACAGGAGTGGGTAAGTGGTCCTGGGCTCTGTCATAGAGGCTGGGGGGGTATATCCCAGTCTTCCTACAAAGTTGGTGAATATGTCTTTGACGAAGGTGGGAGGACCCTGATTATTGAGCGCCGGGGGTGGCAAGTAAGCCTGAGAAGTGACAGAAGCTTGAAAGTTTTCCGATGAAGATGTCTTTACAACCATGGCTGTTGAGGACGTTAACGTTGGAGGATGGTGTACGATTCCCTAACATTGCAAGAGGTTTATATACCTTTGGTATGCTTTCCCCTTTTGAAGTCTCTCTGAAGTCACAATCTTGCTTCGGATCCGTCCTTGTCGAAGTTCTGAAGATTTTGCCCTTCCTTTTCACGTTCTGAAAATTTCGGCAGCTTGGTTTCTAAAATCTCCGATTGTGGAGTGATATTTAATAGCGGTCGCTCTCTATATATGGGCCTCGAGGCTAATAGTCCACCACAGTGATACCATAACGTACATAAATAAATGACTTACAAAACGTGCTATTGATACTTCTTGGAGTTATCAGTCCGCTTTAGACGCACGCTTCGAGAGGTAATTTGACACCGCGTAGGAAAGCTTGCTCTCGCGACCAACATTCACCGATGACGATCAAAACGGTCGGGGTGTCGGAGTTGAATTGGCGTTGGCAGTTGGCTCATGTACCGGCTGTAGGCCGGTAATTCGATAACCGGATACAGGTCCCTTTCTTTTCCCTCCGCCGAATACATGATTCTTCAATATTTCAATTTCAAATGCCTATTTGCCTTGCCCTCCTAGCAGTTAGCGAAGGCCACGTTTTCTGCCAATGCTCTCTCGATCCAGGACCTCCAAGTGTATTGTTATGATAAACCACCCCTGATACTTACACACATATGGCTGCAGCCTGCCGTTGGGATGAACAGCAACAGCAGTATTTTGGGTTGTACATAATTTCATTTATTCTTTCCTGATGGGTCACCAGTGACATCACTTTCACCGCAGACAAGGTACACTCATAAACATCCGTTATTATGTTTCTGGCATGCGTGATGTTGCTCAAGGCACGTATCGGTATTCAGGCGCCTATCATATTCAAGTGTTTGTGAGTTTACAGGCACCAAGGCAGACGAGTTCACATACGTAGTCAGCCAATTCGCGCGTGTCAATCTTGGTGCCAGGTTTGGGTTTACCATAAAGTCTGTCCCGACGAGCGTTATCCCAGCGGTAAGAGATCTAAGTTCAATGCCATCCTCAGCCGTTGTTTACAAATTTAACGCCACATCAGAAACGTACTGAAAGAATTACAGAACACAAAGCAGCTAGGAACATCAGTCCAGCAGAAACTGCGACATTGAATGAGCCGCATCCCAAAAAAATTGATGTCTAAACGGTCTACGAACCCGAGAAACCTTTACTGTAAGATATGCAACATATCAGAAGTAAAAAACGGCCAGGTATATAAAAGAATCATACATATATCGCGGGGCTTCCGTTTTGGGGAACAGATGGGACCCGAGAATACTTCCACCCTGACCGATAGCCATGAATATGGGAAGGCCTGTGGCCTTTTTGGTTTCAGATCCGAGGTTATGCCCGACTATCGGTTGAATGTTTCTAACGCACAGCCATTGATAGAATGATTATTCGACTTACACCAAGCGATGGTGAGCCCTATTGTAGTGTATGTACCAGTGGTAATGCAGAAAGTGGCGAAATATCGGACGTGAATATTAGTAGGGACCACCACGAGCAACCTGAACAGGCATTTAGTTTTATGATTGGCTTTGAAGAAGAAGCTCTTACAAGTAGCCAATGCCTCCGATTGAACTCGAAATACCCATGAAGATACCTCTACTTTGAAGTCTATCCGATGCAAACGAGAAAGAGATCATGACGATCAAGCCACAGCATATGGAGGAACAGTCAGTAATTGTGCAATAGCATTGGCTGTGGAATATTGTTATTTCAGCATTTTGCACGAATAATCATATGCAATAACTCAGACATACTAAATCCAAAGCTAGCGATAATCGTGGGCAAGAACGCTCCAATAGCAGCAAGAGCCGTGTTCAAACCAAAGTATATCACACCAGCGATGTATACCTATGTACATAGATGTTAATGATGCTATCACAACACTAGAGACGCAATGGCCTACTCTCCAGTCAAGAAATGCTGCTCGTATATGGGCTTTATGAATTACAATAAGACACGATGTAAGCATGAAATAAGAGTACATTTGCCTTTCTGGATGACTACCCCCACATCAGCGGTCATAGTTCTGTTCATCCTCTCCATCGCAATTCGCTGTTCACGTTCATTGAGGAAGGGAGTAGATTCAGGTCGATCAGGCAGGAAGTAATAAGTTATAACTCCAAGGATGACTGGCGGAACTCCCTGAGGAAGAAAATTGATCAGTAATGTTCAATATTTAGAAAAGGCCCCTATTAAACCTCGATGATGAAAAGTAGTCTCCAATTGTGAACAGACGACTGGATGTGCTGAACACCGAATGCAATCAGACCACCAAAAGCGCCAGCAACTGTCGCGAATGAAAACCAGGACGCCAACTTGAAAAGAATAAAATGAACGTCTCCAGTAGTCTGATAGCGTAATCGGCTTACTCGAAGGCCCAACTCCTGTCTAGTGTAAAAGAGAGCTAGAAAATGCAGTGCAATCAGTTAGTACCAGTAAATAGGCTGAGCCAATAATAGCTGCGGTACACATGTAGAGAGTCATAACCGGTCCGAGAAGTGCTTCAAATACGCCGATCGCAACCCTTGCGGTCATTAAACTAGCAAAATTAAATCCCGTCGCCTTGATTTGCAGTCAGTTGAAGTCAATCAGCAAAAATTGTATGGCATAAGGTTAGATCGCATACCATAAGTGTAGATGATATACCCCAACCTATGGCAGCAATAGCGATATGTATTCGAGGAGGCAACAGTTTGAACATTAACGTGCCTGGGAGTTGGCACGTTATCTTTAAGTCGAAACCAACCAAAAGGTTCAATCAGATTCCCAGCAACTGAAAGGCGGGTTAAGTGCGCCAAACTCACGTAGGAGAAAAAGAATGCAGAAGTGACCCAATCGAAACGTACACCAGTTGGGTCACCCCCAAGAGCATCTTCCGGGAGACCTTGCAGGCGTGCATTGCCTAAGTTTGACCTGTCGAGGGCTATAAGGGCCAAAGTTTACTATTTCTCAAGCAATATGAAGTAGAATCCAGGAGCAGAAAGGACTAACAAGCAAAGAGGTAGAGCAGGCATGTAATAGGAAATATGCGTAGGTCAAGTTTGCGAACCAGGTTCTTCTCTTCTTCAGTACCCGCGAATGATTCTGGAAGCTGACTTTGGGACGATTCTTCCACGTCGGACGCCTGCTCAATTTTTTCGTCGTACCCTTTCAACAGTGTAGGGTCGGAAGACATGGCCAGGGATGTACAGAAAGAGCTGAGAGGGGATGGAGGAAACAAAGAGGGGTGTTCCCAGAGACCAAATACAACCGACAAAGAGGCTCTTATAGATCGTCATTTAGCTTGACCGAAATGGAGGTGAATAACTATAGAATAAGACCACTTCCTTCGACTAAAATAATACGCCATGATGGAATAGCACTCGTGATCATCGAGCATCATCGACTCCCCCATGCCAGTGGTGGTGTGGTGTTATTTTTGACAGAAGAAGCTGGCCGTGGGCGACCACCAAGCGTTGCTTTCAGGAATAAATAACGAAGTAAGCCTGACATGGTACTGGGATCAGAAGGAAGGAGTCCACCGCCAAAGCTATTTCAAGAGAACTGACAGTCAGCCACAAGAGAACGGAAGGCGATTAAGCGATCTTGGGAAGACGAGTTTACTCATAGCCAGCTCTGATATCTTCTCGCCGAAGAGGGTCGAAGTGTTCGAGCTTACATTTGCAAACGAGGTACGGAGCACTGCGGAGGCGAAAATAACTATTCTCACGCTATAAATAGGCTTTGGCCTTCGCAGCTGCCAGTGTGCACTCATCCCCAGAAGTTCCGGCTTTTTCATAACATTTCAACCAGCTCCAACATCTGCTGCTGTAAATAATACATCAGAAGCGTTAACGACACGTCCATACAGTTTTTTTTTGGTGTTGTGATAGAGATACGTCTGGTGGTCTTTTCGTGGCTTCAAATTGTACTTGTCATGATATTTGCACTCATAGTCTCATCACAGAAGGCGTCAACGTTAAAAATCTAGTAATACACATCATGATCGAGATTTAGGGCATGTATCGGAATTCAGGCGTCTTCAAAGGTAAGCCAGTAACAGTGAGGATCTGAATCTAAAGGAGAACTGAGATTACTTACCTGATCGGCCAGATCCCGTGTGTCCACCTTGATGCCAGGTTTGGGTTTACCATAGAGCCGATCTCGACGCGCGTTATCCCATCGGTAGGAAATCTAAAATCAACAGGCGAAACGTCAATTACCCAGTCTTCAAAATGTAAGAATTCAAAGCAAGGAAACGTACCGATAAAACGACAGAACACAGAGCGGCTAAGAACATCAGAGCCGCAGATACTCCAAACCCTTTTCTGAAAAACAGGCGCGACGTGAGAGATCACAGACCAGCACGTAAAATGGAGGGAGCGCACATATATCGTGGAGCTTCTGTCTTGGGGAACAGATGCGATCCCAGGATGCTACCGCACTGACCGATGGCCATGAATATGGGAATTCCTGTAGCCTTCTTTGTTTCAGATCCTAGGTTGTGTCCAACTGCGAGTTTAACCCATTTCGTTGAGGAGGCGGCTCATAGTCATTGATTAGATTGATGAACAACTTACACCATGCTATAATAAGCCCAATCGTAGTGTACGTCCCAGCTGTAATGCAAAAAGTCGCAAAATACCGGACGTGATTATTGTTGGGTACCACTAGAAGTAACCTTGCAAAGGCCTCAGCACCTCGGTCTTGCATGAGTTGAAAATGGACTCTTACAAATAGCCAATAGCCCCGATTAAGCTCGCGACGCCCATCAATACACCTCTACCTTGAAGTCTATCCGATGCGAATGAAAACGAAATCATGACGACTGCAGCCACCGCGTAAGGCGGGACGGTCAATAATTGCGCGATAGCATTGGCTGAGGACACAAAATACTCAAAATCTGAAGCAAGAACAAGAAGGTGCACATACTGAATCCAAAGCTGGCAATAATCGTAGGCAAGAAAGCACCAATAGCAGCCAGAGCGCAGTTCAACCCAAAGTAAATGACGCCTGCAACATATACCTGTACATGAAGGGGATATTAAATGACATCACCCCAGGTCATGAGACGCAAAAGGTGGCCTACCCTCCAATCACGAAATGCCGCCCGGACGTGTGCTTGATGTACACAAATATTTCAATAAGATACTGACAAGGATAGACCATGTGAGATATTAAATGCTCACCGTTATTGACGACCGCTCCCATGTCACCAGTCATATCTCTATTCATCCTCTCCACCGCGATCTGTCGTTCTCGCTCGGTGAGATAAGTTGTGGATTCAGGTCGATTAGGTAGGATGAAGTAAGTCAAGATTCCAAGAAGAACCGGGGGTACACCCTGATAAGTAGGAATATACATGAGTATGCATGTTAAGTTTGTAGTAAAAAGCGAATGTGAGGACTTCAATAATGAAAAGCAATCTCCAATTATGCACCGAAGCGTGGATGTGCTGAACGCCGAACGCGATGAGACCTCCAAATGCACCAGCGGCCGTTGCAACGCCGAACCATAGTGCCAACTGGATAAACATTATCAAGAAGCGCCCTCGAAGAAAATAAGGATATCTAAAAGCTTACTCGGAGGCCCAACTCTTGCTTCGTATAAAAGAATGCTATCATTGAAGCGCGTTGAATAAAAGTAAAGAATCCAGAACCAAAAATATTGCGCACACATGTAGACCACGATGACAGGGGCGAAACCTGCTTCGAACACACCAAGGATCACCCTAGCTGCCATGAGACTACCAAAGTTAAACCCTGTCGCCTGCATATAAAAATAATTGCATCAAAACCACTTCCCAAGGAGTGGAGTCGGCATGGAATTTATTTTACCATAAGAGTGGAAGTGGTGCCCCATCCTACCGCAGCAAGAGAGACATAAACCCGTGGAGGAAACAGCTTTGAGTACAGCGTAGCTGGGATCTGACAAAGTACCTAAAAATCGAAAATGCGTAGAATTTGATCAATCAATCAAATAAAATTTACCATATTCAACTTACGTAGGAGAAGAAGAAAGCTGATGTGACCCAGTCAAAAAGGACACCCGTTGGGTCGCCTCCGAGGGTATCTTCAGGCAGACCCTGCAGTCGCGCATTGCCCAAGTTCGACCTGTCGAGTGCTGAGAGTGCACAAAATAATGATGTCATTCCACAATGAAACCTCGAGTAGAAGACCCAGAAGGACGAACAAGCAAAGAGATAGAGCAAACATGTGATAGGCAGTATGCGTCTGTCGAGTTTGCGGACCAAATCCTTTTCCTCTTGAGTGTTGGCGAACGACTCCGAGAGGTGCCTCTGCGATGAAGATGATTCTTCAACGTCGGATGCCTGGTCCTGGTCGACCTTTTCATCGTAGTCCTTCGTCAGCGCAGGGTCGGAAGACATGACTGACGAGAGCAAAAAAGAATGATTGTTCCCAAAAACACCCCTCTCAAGAGGGTTCAAGATTCTTATACCGCCCCACCTCGGCCGAAGAGCGCGAATATTCATTTTTCACGTACCAGGAGGTGTCCAGTGTCTAGCTTCTTCCACGGAAATAGCAGGCAATTAATAGTCCTCGTGATCATCATTCTTCTTCAGCCACTAGAGTGGGGATGGCCGTGCCAGAGGTGGTGTTGGTACAGACGTTCAATTGATGGCGGAAAGCTAGCCGTGGGCGTGCTTCACTGCCTTTATAACAAGAAAAGGCTCGACATGCTGTTAACTACATATCACGCAGTCGATGCTAATCGGATCAGGGACAAGGAAATCCACTAGCGAGAGATGGAGTTGGCGCGGGCTTGATGTATGAAAGCCTCTAGGAAGAATTTTTCCAGACATGTCGAGTGTCGTCATCGTCTGTCGTTAAATACGGGTTCTGTGCCGGCGGTCTAAGAAAGCTTGAGATCTGCCAGGCGAAATCGTTCAGAGGAAGGTAATGTTGACGCGCGCGGAGGCAATTGACTTGAAATTTCTCACGCACGCGTACGATCTGCTCCACTTCCGTGTCCGGAACGCTGCACATTGTGATCTGCAAGATTTCGCCATATTGAGGGATATTGGATAAAGCCAAAAGGGATCTGCAAGGATGCTAAAATTTCATTGTGTAATCGTGATTCGTCGTGCATATGCAATGTACCCTGAAGGCGATAAGTTGGGTTCAATGGGTTGGCGATCTATCTATCATCCTGTAATCCCGAAAAAATCTTAGGTCAACGATTGCGCTTCGTTTTCTGAGTTATCAATGGGTTCTTCCAGTCTGCGGCTTTTCTTTCGGTAGTACTAGATTACTTATAAACCCGGGCCCTCGTTTAAAGGCTAATTTTTGTGCAGCTTCTAAGGACTCGGGTTTCTAATTTAACGTAGTAAAATTTCTTGCATACCTTAGATATTTAAGCTACTGGGTGTCGCCTTCTAGGCAAACAAAACGCGTCGAGGGCGCGTTTCTCGATATTGATAGGGGCTATCGATGCGATCACGTGGCGACCACCGACATCGTGCGACCGTGAAAAAATAAAATGAAAAGAGTGCACGACATTTGAATGACCTGATTTTCTGAAAGTGCATTCGCATAAAAAGGTCGTCTCACTCGCCGTGCATTCTCTCCCATTCCCTCCCTATCCACTCCCAGTCCTTCCTTTATTTTTCCACATACCTTCCACCTTTTCATTCCTAGAACATGTCTTCAACCGGTGTGGTGTACAATGACGGGCGAGTTGAGAACCGTGTCGAGAACTATACCAAGTTTTGGAAGAAGGACCCTACGACGGAAGGCGAATCTGATAATGACAAGCGTCTGGAGAGCTACACCGAGGTCGTGAACGGTGTGTTGTCTCCCCACTTTCCTTTGAACTCCTAGTGCTCACACGTATTCATTCAGGCTACTACGACGGTGCTACCGAACTATATGAATACGGCTGGTCGCAGTCCTTCCACTTCTCGCGGTTCTACAAGGGCGAAGCCTTCCTCGCCTCCTTAGCCCGACATGAACACTACCTCGCCGCGCAGATGAGCTTGCGTCCCGGCATGCGCGTGCTCGACGTCGGGTGTGGTGTTGGCGGCCCCGCACGGGAAATCGCCCAATTCACAGACGCACAAATCATTGGGTTGAACAACAACGATTTCCAAATCCAGCGCGCGAGGAAGTACACGAAGAAGGCAGGATTGGAGGGACAGGTGACGTTTGTGAAGGGGGACTTCATGAAGCTCGCTGAGCAGTTTGGGGAAGGGTATTTCGATGCTGGTATGTCTTTCCTGTGATTACTTTCTGCTCCTGATGCTGATGTTATACTATCTTTAGTGTATGCCATCGAGGCCACTGTACACGCTCCGTCCTGGGAAGGGGTCTATGGCGAGATCTTTAAGGTCTTGAAGCCTGGAGGCGTCGTAAGTATACATCAAAATTTATTTAAATAGTTTGCCTCATGCTAAATCTTCCGACAGTTTGGCGTTTATGAATGGTGCATGACAGACACCTGGGACCCTTCTATCCCAGAACACAAAGCAGTCGCACACCAGATTGAGCTCGGGAATGGTATCCCCGAGATGCGTCCCCTTCGTCTCGCGCGTCAGGCGCTCAAGACGGTTGGATTTGAGATTGAGCACGAGGAGGATCTCGCTGCGCGTCCTGACCCGGTTCCCTGGTATTACCCTCTCGAGGGAGACATTCTCAAGGCGCAGACGCTGTGGGATTACTTTACCGTCTGGAGGATGAGCTGGAGTGGAAAGCTCGTTAGCCATAATGCTATCCGGTTCTTGGAGTTGATTGGAATGGTGCCTAAGGGGACTATGAGGTTGGCGAGTCGCTGAAGGTCGCCGCTGATGCCCTTGTCAGCGCTGGACAACAAAAAGTAAGTCCATGGGAGGTCTGTTGGGAGTGGGTATTGACGACACTTGTTTTACAGCTCTTTACACCGATGTACCTGGTCGTGAGCCGGAAACCCAGCAACTAATTAGTGATAGATATCTATTTCGTTAGCTTATGATACCATAGTAGAGTATTTGGATTTGAATTGGAATTTCAGGATTTCTGTGGGGGTGGATGTCATGCAACCCGGCAAGTTCCGGCGAATAAGGGAGGATTCATGGGCTCATTGCAAATCCCATCGGTGGGCTGGTCTGTGAGATGTCGAGCGATCCCAGGGTACACAAGCCCCGCCTGCCGAAAGCTTACACCGACCAGCAGCTCGCATTTCTTAAAAGGTTTGTCCGTCTGTAGATAACTCCTCGTGGCCTGCACAATACTTACTCCGTGGATTCTGCAGCAGTCTCCCGGAATTCGAGAGGCGATCCCAAGGTTCCATACGCGGGGATGCAAAGAAATTCGCGCTGGAAAGGGCCCAGGATTACATTGTCCGCTTTGGCCTGCCCGATGAGTTTGTGGGCATAGAGGAGCCAGAGTCGCGCTTCAAAGAGGTTTGGTCATTAATCTGCCCCGACATCCGCTGACCTCATCCTAGCAAATATACAACTGGTTCAAGAACACTGTCGGTCGCACCCGCCGCAAGCTCGAGGGCCGTCCGCGGTCTGCCAAGAAGGCTGCCGAGAAGGGTGCGCTCTCTTTCTTATCTAAGCCACCCACCGCTCACCCTCCCCAGCTGCTGCAGCACTCGCCAGCGACCTTGCGTGGAACTCGGCCGTGACATCACCCAATGTCGTGCCCTACTCCCATGCCGAAACCAGCACCACCGCGAGCCCCGTCAACCCCGCTCAGACCCTCCTCTCCCCCATCCAATACGCCGGCCTCCAGCCCACCACCTCCATCGGCGCCATCTCTACCCCCCCGGCCCCGCCGCCCCCGCCGCCCGTCCCCCCTCCCCCACCGCGACACCTCTCCGTCAACACCCATGCAGGCCACTCCTCGCACGCCGGGCTCGGCGGTGTCTCCGCGCTGGCCGTCAACAGGACCGACCTGCGCGAGTGTTTTCTGCAGGGCCTGGACGCGAGCACCGTCGCCACCATGGTCCAGAGCTTTGTCGTCGCCAATCCCTCCCCGACACCGTTGACCCCCATTGTCGACGCCCTGTTTGAGGCGATATCCACCGATACTGGTGGTCAGAGCTCGTTCTTGCGCGATCCCCATCCATACTTGCGCAGGTTCATCGATGCTTCTTCCTATTTCTCCTCCTCCATCGTCCATGCAGGTGTGGTAGGCCCACTAGCAGGTCCTCGCGCTCTGCAAATGCAGATACGCAAATACTCCACATGGACCCCGTCTGCGCCTCCACGGACTCCCTCCAACCCCTCACTACTCGCAGTCTCACAGAGATCTGCATCCCAGCAGCCCTCATCAGCCGTCACCGTTCCCTCAGCTGCCACACTCTCCCTCACGGACGAAATGCAACGCATCGCCATGGACCGCCAACGCCGTAAAGACCACATTCAGTGGGCCAGGATCCACGCTGCTGCACTGGAACTGGGCATGCTCAGTATGGGTCGGGTGGGCGAGGCTAATAATTCAGGCTACGCCTATGCTATGGGGCGGGCATTCTCTGAGATGATGGCGAGGGATGCGGTGTGGGAGAGCGACGAGGTCGAATGGGTGGCTGGGATCTGTGTATTAAGGGCTGTGATTCGGACAGCAATGAGGGGCGATCGAAGGCAGAGGGATGAGTATGATGAACTGTTGCGGACGTATGAGGGGAGATGGAAGGAGATCAAGGACGAGGCGCGACAGGCGGTTGTAACGGTGAGGATGATTGTGTGCGCTCTATGACTTGTTCTGACTTGCTTTTTTCTGATGTAGGAGATTTTGCTTTCTGCTAAAGAAGACCTTGCAAGGCTGGACGAGTCTCTATCGTGACTCCATCCTTTTTGAATTTCCTCCTCTTCATAGCCCATCTATCAATGATTCCACATGACAGTATACCACCACCACCACCATTTATCCATTCATCCATGATCGATTTCTCACTGAACGGATATTTTTCTCTCTCGCACGCATCTCATTGATCCCCCCATATTTAATCGCTTTTGTCGCTCCTGCTGTGCTTTTTCATCACCTGTAATACCCCAATCCCTCTCACCCATGGTGTAGCCCTATGATATCTTTGCATATATCCTTATATCCCCTTTCCCCACCCCTTGCCTGCACCACCCGTTTTACACTGGAACATGAACACTGTTGTTACTTGATGACCCATAATTTATACCTTGCTCACGACGTCGCTGTATGTATTCCATGTATTCCCTTCTTCCTCTTGTTTTCTTTTACTAGTTTCTTATGTGTACTTTGTCACGATGTGCTTGTTGTAACGACCATTTGAACGAATGACTTATTGCTTATTTTTGCTCTGAAATCCCTTCTTCCCCTACTACCAGGACTGGCGCTTGAAGTTGGAATACTCTAAGCCACACTGATCACATGCACTATCTACAACGATTTGCCAATGCCTCGTGCAAGTCGATCCAGATCTCCCGTCCACTACTGTTCATCCTCACTGCGTTCCACCTTGAGAGCTTACAACGCAAACAATGACAGACGAAAGCATATCAACACATTCAACTAATGCGGAGCAGGGCAGCGCTTCCCTCTTCCACTCGCTGCCATCCGAAATCGTCTCGGAAATATTTCTGCTCGGCACGCAAGTGCTGCCACACGAGGAACGCCCACGAGTGTCTTTTCCTCTCCTCGTAGCGGCCGTTTGCAAGCACTGGCATACCATAGCGGTGAACACCCCGGAACTCTGGACCCTCATCGTCCCGCCGCTATATACAGGTCTCCATAGAGGTTTTTATGAATGCTTTTTGTGGATGTCCAGGTGGCTCGAACGATCCAAGACGATGCTCGTATCTGTCGTCTTGGATATCTTCATGGTCACTCGAACGTATAGGAGATCGATAGCCATTCCGACAGAGGAGACCATGATCGAACTTTTGAACATGCTTTCCAACCCAAAACACAGTCGTCGCCTGCGCCGTCTGGATATCCGTACGAGGGCGATAGAACCTATCAATACGTGGATGGAAAAAATGTTGGATTCGCCCGAGGACCTTTTTCCTAACCTCGAACAGCTCACTGTCATTGGCCCGCCATGGGATATGGCTTATGGTCGTTCGTTTTCGAGACCGCAACTCTGCTGGTGTGGCTTGCAGGACCTTCCCAAGTTGAAGAAACTTAGATATCAAAGTATATCCCCTCCGTGTGTTGCAACCCTTACTTCCTTGACTACTCATGGGCTCTTTACGGATTATCTGGGCCTTAAGATCTTATTCTCGGCCACGCCACACCTCGCTCATCTTGTCATGCATGACTTTAGATTTTGGGAGGACCGGACGGATCAACGGTCTGAATATACCCCAATATCAGCTCCTTCCTTGCGTTCCGTTGCGGTGGAGGTGGTCAAGCCATACGAGTATCATAACGTGATGAGACTCAGGCCAAGTCCCAGAGACATTTCGCTCTATTCCTATTCCCTCTTTGCCTATCTAGTCCTTCCTAATCTTGAATCGTTGGAAGTACGGGGGGAGTTTGATTGTAGTCTCTTGTTTGGTTCTGCTCTTTCCGACAACTCACACAACACCATAAAGAAGCTGAGGATAGCTGAGATGCAGCACAGCGGCGAGAACGTCCAACTCTTCCAGTCATTTCGTGCCCTCGAAGAACTTGAACTTATCCAAACATATTGCTCACCTTTGCTTCCCCGTAGTCTGCCTGACCCGGACTCTGAGGAACTGGTATGGCCACACCTGCATTCTATAACCCTCGAAACGAACAGCAGAAGCGATCTGCTGTCATGCCTCGAATTTATAGCAATGCGCTCTGCTTACCCCCGCTTGAAAATCCGGAGCTTGGATCTCCCATCGCCCTCTAGTGGTCTAGTACTTGGGGAAAATATAAGACCATCTGGGCGTGTGGCGAAGTTGACACGTCGTATGCTGGGAAAGAAAGGTGGGCTCATAGAGTGGCTGAGCGGCGATTTGGCTCTGAGATTGCAGGATGCTCGGAGTTTTGGGCTGTTGGATGCTGAAAGAGTTCCTATGGCGGAGATGTGCTAGTCAAGGCTCGATGCTACAAGGCCTCGAGACCAATGTTTTTGATAACCTTACTGTTCTTTGTGAGTCTTTGTCTTTGTTGCCTTGCATGTACATACGCCCGATTATTCCACAAAAATGCAACTTTCAGACATCGATTCGAAATTCGTGATGAAAGTATGGATGATCATTTCTGCATCAATCAGACTCAATGCACAATGATCATCTGTATCGTACGCCCGTTGCATGCTATGCCACTAATCCATCTATTCTACATCAGATAATCCGGCTTTTGATGAACTCGATTTACTCCAATATTCGACCATTGAATCCCTATCAATATCACAATATGCTTTATCACCTCACGTCCTGGCATGCTTAATCAAGAGATGGGGTTTTCTCTGCTCTCATGTTCGTCACCTGCATTGAACTATAACTGTCTACAGACGGTCTGTAGCCTCATGGATGTCGTTGACCTTTGCCAAGAGATCTTCACCTCGGACCCATTGGCCATTCTTACTACACCCCGAAATTCTCCCAATGCCAATAAGAATGGGAAAAGGAAGTATATCAACGCGTTTCAACGCCAAGCAGGGCAGCACCTCCCTCTTTCACTTGCTGCCAGTCGAAGTCGTCTCTGAAATATTCATGCATGGCACGCAACTATGGCAACATCAAGAACCTCAATCACTGCCTTTTCCTACCATCGTAGCGGGCGTTTGCAGGCACTGGCGCACTATAGCGGAGAATACGCCAGGACTCTGGACCTTCATCCTTCCGCCCCTACACAAAAAATATGGTGAATGCCTTGTATGGATATCCAAATGGCTCGCACGATCCAGGACGAAGCTCATGTCTGTCGTCCTCGACATTAGGATAGTCGGCCGCATCAACGAGGAACGGGCCCGGCAAGTAGAATATGAAATCCTGAGAATATTGGTCTACTTTCTAACGTGCAGCACAGTCGCCGCCTACGCCGTTTGGATATCCGCTCAGGGCTGATAGGCGATATCAGGGAGTGGATGGACAATATGCTTTCGCCCGAGAATCTTCCCCACCTCGAACAGTTTTCTCTGTGTTCCTCACCAGAAGGCCCTTTAGACCGCCGTTCATTTTTGTGGCCAAATTATGACTGGTCCTGCTTGAAGGATTTTCCTACGTTGAAGAAACTCAGGCTTCACAATTCAATATCCCCTCCCTGTATTCCAACTCTCACGTCTTTAACCACCAATGGCGGCTTTGTTAACTATGAGGGTATCAAGATTCTGTTCTCGGGTGCACCTCACCTGGCTTGCCTCGTCATGCACGATTTCAAGTTCTGGGAAGATCAGAGTCTGGAGCATCGAACCAAATTCATCCCCATACCAGCTCCTCTTTCCCTGTGCTCTATAGCTGTGGAAATGCGTTATAATGGAGTTATACATGACCAAGAACCGGGCGATCGCACTGAGACCTATTCCCTCTTTGCATATATAGCAATTCCGAACCTTGAATACTTGGAGATTCGAGGGATTTTGATTATGAGCTCTTGTTTGGCCCTTTGCTTCCCAGGTCCTTATATGACACCGTCAAGAAACTGAGAATAGCTGATACGGAACGGGGCGGCAAGAACGATCGGTTCTTCCAGTCTTTCCATGCCCTCGAGGAACTTGAAATTGTCCATGCACCTTCATCTCAGATATTTCCGCGTAGTCTATATTCTGCCAATTCTTATGAAGTCATATGGCCGCGTCTTCATACCGTAACCCTGGACACGGCAAATTTAAGCAGTCTACTCTTATCAATCGACTTCATGGAAATGCGTTCGTCTCACTCGCGCTACAGCATCCAAGATTTGGGTCTTTCAACGCCCTCCATGCAGCTATTGAGGGAGGGAGACAAGGAATGGCTGAGTAGTTTTGTGGTTTTGAGATTGTTGGAGTCCTCGTGTTATGGGCTATTGGATGCCGAACGAGTTCCCATGGCAGAAATGTGTTAGTCAAGCTGGCTCGATGCCTCAAAACTTCAAAATCAATGTTTCAATAATTGTGACTATTTCTTTGTGGCCTTCAATGACATGCATACATATCCATGGCATTTCCCAATAAAATCCTTCCAGTATGAATCCACAAGACCCATTTTCCATCAATCTGACTGTTTCAACAATGATCATCACGCATCGTACGTGCACTGAACGTTATGCCAGCAGTGCGTCTATTCTACATAGCAGGTAATCCGGTTTACTGCACCCGATTTTCGTCAATGTTCGAATAAGAAATTCAGTCGCTTGTTGCCCGTATCCGTCGTGGTCGCCAGATAATGATCTTGTTCCTGGCGGAAATCACGTTGGTTAACGACAGAAATTGGGGAGGAATAGATATTCTACGAACCTCTTTGGTCATCGCGTTCCATTTTTTTAACTTGTAACGATTCCTTAGGATGTAGTACACCTTGGAGAGCGCGAAGATACTGCAATTCATCACGGTAAATGCGATCAGGACTTTGTTTCCTCGATGGTCTGGTTGGAGCGGCGATTAGACCATGCAAAGGTTCAGCAGAAAAATGAGCTTACACAAAGGTGCATCATCTGCACGATACTGCACAGCTATATCAGAAATCTTTCATGAGTAATTATTAACTTCGAACGTACAATGCTGTTGGTACGGTCAGTCCTGAATGACGTATCTGATAACGAATCTTCGACTTACTTTGCAGATATGATGTTACTGAGTTGCACAAACATGTTATACGTGGCGGCTGACACTGTCCGGGTACGAACTGAATTGCTGAGGCGACTGCACCAACCCACTTGAATGGCATGTGCTGGTATTTGTGGCATTCGACATCGGTGGAAGAAAAAGCTGGAGGTAAGGACAGCACTCACAATAAGGCTGGCTCAACAGCAATCCAATGATAGCATATTGTGACCAATTGCTCAATGTTCCAGCGCGGAGGTACTCCAGAATGAGGAATGGCAGACAATACGCTTGACATAGAAGTCCGTGGATGGCTCTTTCGTCAAAGTATTCAGACAACCAAGATATTCCCAGGAGCTGGCTTTTTTTCAGTCACGATTGCTTGTTGGCCCAATCAGTGTCACATACAGTGAACATTCCAGCGACGGAAATGGGGATATTGAGCAGATTGATTTGGAAAGTGTTAAACCCTATTTTCCGAATGAACGTCGCTCGAATGTATCTTGATGATCGAGTTATCACTGACCTAAATGCCTTAGCGACAGTGTGAAGTAAGTGCCAGGTGGTCCAATCGGGACCTGGAAGGTCAAACCCTGGAAAAGGTGTGAGTGCGTAGAAGTCGTTGATGGCTGTGGAACTGGACCGTACAATAGCATAGATCGGCCATAAATCATAGTCCGACAAGCTCTTCCACAACATCTTTGGTGTCAATGCCTGCCGATTGTGCATTCGCCTTTGGAGGGGTCGTCGCGGAGAATACGGTTGACTATGATTACTTCCTCTCGTTCGGTAAATATCCATTTGGTCTGTACCACGCCTTGGTCTGTGTAGGAGAAGCTAGCGTATCTGTCAGATAAGCGCGGCTATACAAGGATTGAACTTACGCGGCATGAAGAAAAATGAGGCAATTCCAATGAGAAGAGTCAATAATCCCTCCAAGAGGAATAACCTGGATGGATGTGTCAGTGGCAACCTTGAAAGGATTTTGACAGTACGACAAACCAGCGCCAGCCCTCTTTGCCATCTACACCTCTCATATGTAGAATGCCAAATGCCAAGAAAGAAGCCACGACACCAGCAATCGCATCTGATACCCAGAACCATGCAAGACGCATAGGCAACTCCGACTTAGTGTAAAAGTAGGACATGTAAAGGACGTTCTAAAGCATTCAGTGAGCTGCAGCATTCATTGGGCAAAAGAGGGTTCCTTCTTACGTCGGGAATGAACCCTCCTTGTAGACTGTCGTTTAAACCATTCAGCATAAGTCATTGACCACTTATGAGAAGACAACTTACAGTCCCAAAAGTGACCTCGTGGCAAGGAAGCTCTTCTTGCCTGTAAGCCAGAACTGGGATCCTGCTACAAGACTCCATAGTATCATCTAAACTTCGTTAGACAATGATACTATTATCTGGACCAACAGATTTACCTGCGATGGTATCCACCGATCCGGACCTAGCTTCTTGCTGATCAGCTGTGACGGGACTTCGGCACATAGGAAGGATATAAGGAAAACGGTGTTGCCCAGATTGAAGTCGTCGGTCGAGAGGTTCAAATCACCAAGGAAGTTGTCCGAGTTCGCAGATCCAAGGTTGCCTCGATCCTGATAAGCCCATTAATAGATGCAACGTTGAATATCTGTACTTTTACTCACAATATTCAAACTGAAGAACATGAAAGCAACCTAATCAATGACGATAAGTTGCTTGGAAGACAAAGCTGTGAATATGATGCTGGTCTCTTACCCAGGTCATGATCTTCCAGTCAATTTTGCGGACTATAGCATTCTCCTCTCGCCAGGTCCACCGAGCAGAAGGATCGAAACGATGCAAGTTCTCATACTTCTCGTGAGCTATATAGTATTGAGTCTGCTCGGGATCATCGTAAACAGAAGGTTGAGTCGCTATTGCATCTAAGTCGAGTTTAGATGGCTTAGGTTTACGGCGGCGCAACCAGTGAAATAGAGGGAAAGTCGAGGAGGGGGTCGTTTGGCTGGTTTCATCGTCTATGCTGTCCTTGACGAGTTTGGATTCGATGGAGGGTACCTTCTCATCTTTTACCTTATCTGAGAATGAGTTCGCCATACCGGATGGATGGGAATCAATCCTTGCTTTTCGAGAAGCCGATCGCCTTCTTGTATGTGCCCTTTCAGCTTCTCATGTCTGGGTTATCTGCACGAAAATGGGACACGGGGCCATATAACGAAACCTGGTGGCGAAATGACGCAAGCAGTTCCATACTGTACCGTGTAGGCTCAAAATCCGTGTGAGGGAAGATGCACCTCGTCCTGTTCATCTTTTTTTGCGAACTTCTTGATATGGGGATAAATATCGATACACGAGCAGGGCAATCAATGCGATAGAGAACATCTGGATGGAGTGCCGGTTTAATTTTAGTTTTCCTAGATATTGCCAAGAGTAAGATAGAATGGCGCGACGGCCGCAAAGTCTTCCACTTCTTTCAAGCCCCTGGAATATTTGAAAAGTTCGACATTGGGCAGGAACAGCATCCGAGTTATTCCTGCAAGCGGCGGCTTTAAGCCTATACATTGGAAGCCTGCCGAGTCGGAAGGCCGCAGCTGCGTTCCGTGACTCTGGAAAGTGCAGATCTAAAGAGTCTACTGATATTCCGTGGTCGATCATCGACTACAGAATGACGCATAGGGCACCCGTACTTTAAAATATTGGCAGAAACTGAACTTTTCACACTCCCTCCATGCGGTTGTTGACCGGAGAAGAAGTCATGCATATCCAGGACATATATGTGTGTAGTGTGGGACTCAGGGAGTGAAAAAATAGGTGTTGGAACTAAGTCTTCAAGAAATGCTGACCGAATAATGACATTTTGCCCGTCGGGCCGATTGTATTACGATCACGTGGTATAATGTAAATAACCGCTTACAGTAATCAGCTGGACGCGTCGAGAACGCGAATCTATCGCCTTCTTGTCGCGGATGTAGGAAACGCGAAATAGAAGCTCGATAGACGCGTATTTTTACACTACTTTTCTTTCTGCTTCGTGTAATTTATCTAACGTGCCCCCCCAAAAAAATAAAGAGATTGCTATAAACTTAGTAATGCGTTGCACTAAGTAGTAACTAGTAACTTGCGCTACACAGGGAGTAAATATACAAAGAAATCTCAGCTGGCAACTTTGATCTGAATTGGGCAAACATCGAAAACAAGGTGGCATTTGGAAGTAGACGATGGAGGAGACGAAACGCATAAGCCGTACGCTGGAGAAGTCAGAACGCCTTGAAGAGGATTGGTGCATAG
This sequence comes from Gymnopilus junonius, assembly GCA_015501075.1. Classification (NCBI taxonomy): domain Eukaryota; kingdom Fungi; phylum Basidiomycota; class Agaricomycetes; order Agaricales; family Galerinaceae; genus Gymnopilus; species Gymnopilus junonius. The sequence goes on along the minus strand of JADNYJ010000067.1, from coordinate 16,638 downwards.
CGTTGTAAATACGCGGTCAAGCTGGAGGGGCGAACAGGCTCGAAGCTTAAGGCTGCTAGCGATAGGAGAACTTAACCTCAGACCGTAAAGGAGATCGTACATGAATGAAGTACTAAGACAGCCAGCATCGTCTCAGGACTCTAGTGTAAGACTAATAATGGGGTTGAAGAAAAAGGTTGGAAGTGTTGAAGATCACGGCCGCGACTCCGATCATGGTAAATTGCTTCCCGCTGTCCCGCCCACTTCCTCCAATATGCAACTTTCCCCAGCTGACATTCGTACCTGTTCCACTATTCCGGACTAGTATAAGATTGACGGCGACAGCTTGGTTTTCTTTACTGCTGAGGACGTCTGGATATTGAAATCGACCGACAATCAAGTTTGCGACAGACGCTCTTCTGAATCTTCAAGAAGGCCGATTTCCTTTTATCTGGTCAATTTTTCATAAACATTGTTGGCCATTAAAGAACTTTGGCTCAAGGAAGGTCCTGGTCGTCGACTAATCGATGAGCCACTAGCAAAGAGGCCAGAACCACAACGGGCGAAGGACTTGGAAGCTCGTTATGCTCTCGTCCCTCCGGATGGGACGGGTTGCGGTTCTCCTGTATATGGCTTGAAACTTCCTTTCCGCTCTTGAACGTGTTCAGTGTTTCGGGGTTGCACGGGTGAATTGATGTATATACGTTTTCTTCAGCTTTCCATTTGTCTTTCTCTCCCAAAACAATACTTCCTTTGTTGACTCTCACCCGGTTTTTTGGTTCTGTTGTTCCTCTACTCACTCTTTACGTTCCTCCTCTCTTTCCGTCCCTAAAGTGTGTGCCACGTGCCTGACATTGGAACTAGAATGCTACATGTACATTGAACGCCCACCAAACAAAAAAAGATGACCCAAGTAAAATGCTACAGATACTATACACGCTCTACATCATCCAATGCAATAAATACAATACAAGCACCAGCTACTCCTTGATTGCCTTGAATACCCTCCACAACGGAGTATTCACCGTCGCAAGGTGGGGTGGTAGGCCAAAAAGGAAAGGCGATCCTTTTCAAGTCGATAGGTCTAATCTTGAAATTGCAGGACGACCTGCAGGTCATACCACGAGACCGAATACTTCTGCGGATAAAACTTGTCTCCGTAAATCAAGCTCATTATCGCTTCCGAAGGCTGTCGAGTGCGGATTTCTAAATAAGGAATGACGAACCCGTCATTCTTGCAAATTCTTGATATTCAGAACAGTAAGAAAAAGTGCATACCATGGTCCCTGGGGACATAGACAACGCTCTGTGCCCCTTGGAATGACCACTTCTGTTCCTGATATCGTCGGAGAGGAATGTGGACCATTTATCTAGGAGTGCTCGTGCGCGTTTGCGGAAGTGGTATATATTGTCGCCAGGTACTTCGGAAGAGGAAAGGGAGGAGATATGATACATGAGGTGGTGGATGTCTGACAACTGCAGAACAGCAAAAGGAAAGGAAAAACAACATCAGTAAAGGAAACCAAGATTATATGAGGAAGAAAATTAAACTGACATATAACTCCTTGGCACCCTCAATCTTGACACTCTCCACCATTGAAAACCACTGCGAGACCTGGAAAGCCTTCTTAATCTTCGTTAGTCCCATTTTATGAGACGACGACCAAAAGTATGAAAAGATGCTTGGCAAACTATTCGCAAGCGGCGTCCAGTCTTTGAGCACGCCCAGGCGTTCTTCGAATGCCTTTGTGGTTGCGGCCGAATAGATCCGGGGCAGGGCGGAGGAGGACCAAGACTCCATCATCTCGTGTCCAGCATGACAGAGCACGGCCCCTGGGAAGACCAGACGGAAGTGCTTGAGGCGGGTCGGTCGCGATAATGATGAGGAATATGGAAAGCAATCGCTTGGCTCAACGGGCTCACATCGCGAAGAGGCAATGTTGGACAGTACATCCTCGTAGCCTTCCAGAGTGTCGTACACAAAGATATAAAGCTCCTCCAAACGCGGAAGGAGAGGCAGGTCACTTTCAGGACGCGCTACCAACCGCATAAGATCTGTAGGGTGAGGCAAATACACTGACAGCCTTTTCAAATATGGCGTGAGTTCAAAAAAGGCCCCCAGCTCGCCGGGCTCGTGTTCGGCTAAAAAGTAAGTGCTAAATGACAGCGATTGCAACATCATGCAATGCGAAGACCGTAGGATGAAAGAAGATAAGACCGGGAGGATGTTTTTAGGATAATTGGCGATACTGAGGGATTGAATATTGGGAAGGCTGAGGTTGCCGAAAAAGTTGTCTTGAAGGTTGTCGTTCAAGTCGTCTTCTTCGTTGACGTTTTCGAATTTCATGTCGAGATGCGTGACTTGTGGAAGATCCATTTTTGGCCAGGGTTTTTGCAGGTCGTCCATTGGGAACCGAGCGAATGAGAGGTCGATAAGTGTCGAGGAAGAGGAAGGGAGGATATGTTCCCTTGCATGACCGTTTGCACGTTCACCGCCTTCGAGAAAGACGAGGAACTGGGAGTAAGGCAGGAGGACGCGCCCGGAGAATGAGGTGGTTGAAAGGTACATTGATCGGAGCTTAGGAGCGATTTCGAATGTGTCTACGACCATGTCGTTTGAGTCAGGGATTGCTCCGTCTATGGGTTCTTCGATGCCGAATGAAAGGTAAAGTCTAGAGAGGGCAAGCAAGCGGCCTTTTATTCCTTGGAATGCGTTTACGACGGAGTAGGGCGTGATGAGGTAAACCGTGGACCACCGCTCGGAATGGGACACCAGCACATCGATGATTGGGCGGAGGGCCCCGACGTCCGTGTTGGGAGGGGTGCAGAAATAAATGCAGAGAGGCGCATCGTGTGATCTATCAATCAGGGTAGCGAATAGTCCGAGGAAGGACTTGGACGGTTTTCTTGATTTCCAGAGACAGGTATCGACGATAAGTTGCCCCCAGAGGTGGTGTAAAGAGAGCGCGGCTGAGCGCCACGAGCGGCACACTTGGGATGGGTTCCAGGGGTATGTGATGCCATGGGTGGAAAGCGTAACAATGTGCGGGTGTTCTGCCAGAAGGAAAGAGTTGGAGTAAATGCTAAATATGTCCCGTAGGATTTCTTCGGGAACGAGACGGAGAGGGGATAGAATGGATTTGTGGATCTGAACGAATTCGAGGCCGGACTCCAGGCGCTTGAGAGTTCCGGGAGAGGGCTTGGTGGAGTTACTGCTGGTTGAACTCAAGAGTGCTTCGTTTTGTGCCGAGACACGGTCAATGGCATCTTGGATCAGTACTCCCTCCGAGTCCGAAGGAGGGAAATTGGACCTAAGGAGATGAGGGACCGGAGAGGCGAATTCGGCGTTGCTGGGAATATTAGACTCAGAGGTTGCGGAAGTGCTGCCGCGGGGTAAAGAAAGGGAGAACTTGAGGCCAATAGACTTGGTGCTGTTTTTTGTGGTATTGCTATTGTTATTGCCAGTAAAGGGTATAGAGACCGCCAAACGGTGCATGCGCGTCTTCATCTGGGTATAATGTAAGTGAACTAGCACTACTGCAAGAGGTGAGTCAGCAGGATTTCAGAAGGCAAGAAATGGGCGCTTGGAACACACTGAAGAGGAGAGTATAAGACAGGCGACTGTGTGGCCATGACCACAGCCATATTGCAATGAAGCCGATCGTCACTACTGATGATCGGAGCATCTGTTTCAGGAAATCGACGGAACAAACACAATAGCGGTCACGTGGTGCTTACCGACCGGTCTCACGTGGGCGGTGATTGCCGGTGGTACTGCACAGTTCATCTCAGCCACTCGTTCCCTTTTTGGAGAGACTACCCAAGCCCGCCGGCCTCAACGAATCTCTGAAGCAAAAGGTGCGTCCTCGTCGTCTGCCGTATTGTTGAAGGTCTGACCTTGTTTCTATCTTTTTAGCCGCAAGATGGGCGCATACAAATACATTGGGGAGCTCTACAAAAAGAAGCAGTCGGATGTCCTCCGTTTCCTGCTCCGTGTCAGGTGCGTTTCTCTGCGCTCTCATTCACCAACGAATCGAATCGTTAATCTTTATCCTGCAGGTGCTGGGAGTACCGTCAATTAAACGTCGTCCACCGCGCCTCCCGTCCCTCGCGCCCCGACAAGGCCCGCCGCCTCGGCTACAAGGCCAAGCAAGGCTATGTTATCTACCGCATCCGTGTCCGTCGTGGTAACCGCAAGAAGCCCGTCCCCAAGGGTGCCACCTACGGTAAACCCGTCCGCCAGGGTGTCAACCACCTCAAGTACCAGCGTGGATTGAGGAGTACTGCTGAGGAGCGTGTCGGGAGGAGGTGTGGAAACCTGCGGGTGCTCAACTCGTATTGGGTTAACCAGGACGGTGTCTACAAGTACTACGAGGTTATCTTGGTGGACCCTCAACACAAGGCTGTGAGTTACTTCTTTTGTCTTGGCTTGATTGTTTGTTTAACGCTTGAATATCCAGATCCGCCGTGACGCTAGGATCAACTGGATCGTTAACCCTGTCCACAAGCACCGCGAGTCCCGTGGTCTTACCAGCATCGGCAAGCAGGTAAGCCTCGTTATTTTTCCACTATTTCATCTTTTTTACTTACTCTCCTTTTTAGAACCGTGGCTTGGGCAAAGGTCACCGCCACAACCACACCCCTGCCCGCTCTACATGGAAGAAACACAACACTCTCAGCCTCCGCCGCTACCGTTGATCTGTTCTTTCTGGTGTTCTGTCTTTTCTTACATCTCTCTTTGCCTTGCCTCCCCCCATGTCCTGTTTACCTCCCACATGCTACGTGTATGCTGCCCGACGCGCTTTGCAAAAATATTATGAATGCGAACGAACATGGATATGGGAAGTTGTTTAGTAAGAACGTTGTTGAAAGGATTTTGATGCATATGGTCGATCCTTTTTCCTTCAACTTCTTGGATAACTGGCTACTGTGAACTTAAGCTTGACAAGATGTCCCGGATGCAACAATGGATTTGTGAGATTTTTCTACAACGTTTCAGACTAAATGCATTGCCCTAATAGATTTGTCAAGTAAGAGCTTGCGGTGACCGTGCTTGCTTGATCTTCATCCCACATCATTTGCCTTGGGTCTTTGATTTGCATCTCCCTATAGCGTCTGAACGACATGCCTTCTCTTCTTTCAGGTTCAAATTTCAGCGAGACATTCTAATCAACCCTCTGCTGAGATGCCGCCGTGGCGCCCATGTGCTATTGTAGTCAACAAAGAAAAGAAACCGCATCAGAAACGTGCAGACTACCAGAAGCAGCGGCAATCCGGTTTCAAAACACTACACTTGAATTACGTCGTCATACTTCTGACTCAGAGAACGAAGAATAACTGTGATAACCAAGTACGTTCAAGCCTAGGTTTACTGAAAAAATCGATCTCAGGTCATTTTCTATCAAATAGGGGAACATTTCTTACGGCAACTAGACGAGGCAAAATTCGGTAGGCGCACAAATAAATGAGCCCACAGGACCACCGGTATTTACATTCTGCCATGCGCCTGCAGCCACGATGTCCGTGCCGCCCTGGGCTTCCATAAATTCGCATGAGGAGTTCTCGAAATATGTAACGCAATGTGTGCTGGATCCGCTGATCTAATGCGAAAAAATTATTCGGTTACATAGAACGACTTACTTTCAAAATTTCTGACTGACTTTCACAGAATGACGTCCACCAAAGAGATGACAACTGCCGTCACATTGGACAGTGCTACCAGCAACACCATCACAAGTGCTGCCACTGAAGGGAACGATAGTGTCGGCATTGATAGAGGAAGTGAATGCTACAATCAGGGCGATGGATGTGAAGAGAGCGCTGAATTTCATGGCAAACTAGCTGACTTTCCGGCTGGGACGTTGGGGCCCTCTTATACTACTGGAACTTGGCAAAGACAGAGACTTCCACAGGCCATGTAGCCTTTACGTCTATACATCTGATAGAGCACTCGAGAAGTGGAATGAATTTGGATGGTGGCTTCTTTCGAATGGCTTTATTGTCTGTATATCGGCATAGTCGAGATACTTACGGATTGGATACATAAATCATTATCGATAACTAGCGCAAAGGGGATAGAAAAATACCAAATTAGAATGAAAAGAGTACGTACCAGTGATAGGTGGGCATCTTTTGACGCCTTGAATGACGCGAGAACACTGGCAAGGTCCTCGGATGTAACATGATCTCCAAAAACGCAACCTTCTTTGCCTAATACGATGCGATGAACGGCAGTCAGGAGATATATAGGGAAAAGGAAAAGTCGTACCTCTTCTATAAATGCCTCACTATATGTTCCCAATACTGTTTGAGTTAACAATTTTACTATGATTCGTCGGGAGTTTGAAATGGAAACATAGAAAAATCGATATCAAATTTTGCACATGCTCTGGAGAGCTAAAATTTTACAGAGATGTACAACTTTACATTCTCTTTAGATATGTAAAGTTTTTTTAACGAAAAGTTGAAAGTGCAAGCAACAGGAGCATTTCCGCGTCTCAAAAGTGAAAGGATGGGGAGATTGAAACGAGAGTCACATAGCAGTCACGGTTCATTTGAAGTTTCGCTGACAAGCCGAATAGACGGCATGCTGGCAGTAGCATCAGTGCTGCCCACAGTAAATAGAAGGTCTAAGCGGAGCTTGAATGTTCATCACGTCTGTCACTCTGGATTGGACTCTGAATGGTCCTCCAGGTTTTCTGAATGCAATACTGCGAGAATTGACATGAAATTTGGCATGGATGCTCGCCTAAAGGTACTGAAACTGCCTGTAAAATTTTGGCATGACTGCTCCTTAGGATCTGGCTAGATCTAACTGATGATCTCATTACATTGACTGCTTTGATGTAACAAACTTCTCATCTGTCCGATATCTTTCTCATCCAGAGCATTCTCTGAGAAAATTTCTACACCATCTTAAAGGCCAGAAGGTCTAGTATTTATGTGATTTTTTCTAGAGCAAAGGAGTGAGGTAGAGAGGCAGGAGCGGGGTCGTTTCAAACTCCCGACGAATCATAGTATGTCAACAGTGTATTTCATAACGAATACGAAGGTGGGGCAAGCCTAGTTGTGTCAGAACGACACCAGAAGCATACAGTAGGGGTTGACGGTGTGACCTGATGGGGAGTCCATTGGGTTAGAAAATCGGGCAGAGAAGATATTCGGGAAATGGCGCAGGCCTGCGCTACCATGTGCAAGGCCCGACCAAGTAAACGGTAGGACGTACCATTTATGGTACACCTGCCATGCCCTTACTGGATCATGTACTTGGCCGCATGTTTGAAATTTAGGGATATGCCAGGTAGATTCACACATTGGAAGTTGTCCCAAACATCAGGGATAATGTTAGCCAGACAAGTTGCGACTAAGTGAAGGACAGTGTCAATGCCATGTCGTTGATCACCTTTCCAATAGCCTGCCCATCTGGGATAAGAATTGTTTTACGGATAACAGTATGGATCTTTGCAGCTAAGGCAAGCGTAGATATTTAACTGTGATATTGTCGAGCACAACATTGTAGCGTCCGTGGCGACATGGAGTGATCGCCTTTCTACCGGACCACTGCCGGTAATGTGATCTTGGAACCTGGAGGGCCATCTAATCCCGTAAGTTATCTCCGAGAGAGCTGAGATACTCATGTTGCAATTTTGGTTGACCTTCGAAAAGTGGGCAAAAATTCGTGATCATGGCAGTAACACTGACAGGATTGAATATGCATAACTTGACGGCGCGTTGAGGCTGTGCATGTGAGCGTGGTTCACCAGTGACCACCGGGTACAGGTCTACTAGGGTCTCTCAAGTCCTATTGAAGGTCGCAGCCTTCAATGACACATTCCTCGACAACTATTCTGCCATGATATCCACTGGAAGTCTCCTCATTTCTGGTGGTACATTTACTCAGACCATAGAGGCGGGTTCTCGAGGTAAGTGATGTTGGTGGTGACTAGCCAACGCAAGTTCGTCTGATCTCTGTAATTATTCCAGAATTTGACTCATTAGCTCAGAGGGTAGCGACGCGAGCCCATCATGACTCTGGAGAACTTTCAGACCCTGCTAAATGTCATCCGGAGACTCGCGTTGCTATATTGACTCACCTCAAAGAGTGGGCAGAAGGAAGTACCTATAATAGTCCTATCAAATGGATTACTGGTTCAGCTGGTGTAGGGAAAACAGCGATTATGCATACAATTGCAGAAATTTTGGAGAGAAAACAATTGTTACTTGCAGATTTTTTCTTCTGGCGAACGGGAGAGCACTGTAACACTGCTGATTTCTTCATTGCCACACTTGCATATCAAATCGCCATTTCTATGCCCAGCACACGACCACATATTGAGAACATAGTCAAGCGGGACCCTCACATCTTCACTCGCACTCTAGAAGTCCAAAGTCAGGCATTGATAATCGATCCAATTATTTCAGTTTATCAAGAAAACAACTGTGGAGTGAACTATCCTCGAATCATCATTGTGGACGGCCTGGACGAATGCCTAGGTGAAAAGCAAAGTCAAGATATTGAAAAACAAACCGAGGTTCTACAAGTTCTCCATTGGACCTTGAGTCAGCTTCCTATACCTTTTGCCCTTCTTATTGCTAGTCGACCTGAATGCCATATCCAAAGGAGATTCGACACCATTCTGAAGGATACCTCCTCCTCAATCATGCTTAATGACTCATACAATGCTGATGCTGATATCAGAACTTTTTATCTAGCTAAATTTAATGGAATTCGAGAGCATCATCTGCTCCGCTCGTACCTGCCCGCTGGCCAATGGCCACCCACCCACATTGTCGACGAACTGGTTCACCGAGCTTCTGGCCAGTTTATCTATGTGTCCACGGTGACTAGATTTGTCACTGCTAACAAGAAAAACCCTTCTGATCAACTGCAAGTCATACTTGATGCAAACATACGTGGCAATACGAAGCCATTTCAAAGCCTGGACCTGTTGTATTTTATAATATTTACAGCAATTGAAGAAGAGGACCTGGCTGTTACCCTATGGGTACTGGGCATTCTTCTGCTTGGTCGATCCCGGACCACGCGTGCCTATCGTACATTTTCTCCGGATTCTCTTCCACCTAGTTTTTGGGATAAGTTCCTAGGACTCCAGCGGGGCGAAATGCAGCGTCTAATGCTAGGCCTTGAATCTATATTGAGCATGCGAGGTCCTTCAGGAAAGTACTTCCGATTCTACCACGCATCTCTTCAAGACTTTCTCTTCGACTCTTCAAGGTCTGGGCTATTTTTTATCAATGCAGAAGTGGTATATGAAGACCTGGCAATACAAAGCATTCGTCATCTCTATACCTTCAACGGTAAAAAGCTTATTGAGTGTCTTTCTAACTCCATATCTCATCTTGCCTCATAGATGACATTGAGACCTATATATTTTTTGGAATGCCATTTTGGTTCAAGTATGCCAGGCCGTCTAGCGATTTGCATGCATCAGTTCGACAATTCAAGCTCCCAATCCACCCGCGGCATCTCAAATTACGTGTTCCTATATTCTTGGGAGTTGTCAAGCAGTCAGTAAAAATAGTTCTGTAAACCTGATACTCGCGATGTGGCTGAATTCTGGTTTCGCAGAGGCTAACAGAAAAATTTGAATTGCATAAAAATATATGGCATGATTACTGTTCGAAAATGGCCCCCATTGTCAAGTTATATCTCGACCACGAACTTCTGGCATTCCTACTCCTTGCAGCCATAGGTGGCAGAGCGAAAGCCATCGGAAGAATGGACGAAGTCATTGATATGGTTTGCCCTTTGCCACCGGAATTAATTGAAACCGACAGAAGCCAAGGATTTTCTCTTTATGAAGACCATACTCTTCAAACGTTCCTTTTAACGGATTTCGAGTATATTTTGGACTATGGCCTATTTAGTGGGACGGTGGCAGACATAGTTATAACGGTGGCACATGTAGCTAATGCCCATACTCTTTTCCCCACAGTGGCATCGCACTTGATAAAGTCCCTGAGTCAGATTTTTAGGTAAGTACTTTTTTTTGCTATGAAACTTAAAATTGACTTACGTCTTGTAAGCCATCCTCCTCCTGAGTGCATTCGTCTTAAATTGGTCCTGCATAAACAACTGACTGCTATTTTGGTGCAGTATTGATGTGGACAACCTTGCTTGTGATATCCTGAGATATCTCCTTAGAGGCTCCTTTCCATACCTTTTACGAGATATGAATTCTAGTTCGCAATCAGACCTTCTCGATTGCATCAAAAACACGCCCATTTCGCCCAGATTTCTGGCACATGGTATAAAAGATGACCTCGACAACTATCTTTTGGTACGTTTCCCTGCTGCTCACACATCAACGCTTGTTATTTACAAGTTACAGCAAGTCAAGCACATCAAATCGAGGCCAGAGGACCGGAAAAAATCCAAAAGAAAACACAGAATCCGTTTCATGAGGCTTCTATGTGCATAGCACTAGCACCATGCTGCCCGATTATAGCACCGATCAAGGCAGAATCCGTCCTTAAACTTGGACAAAGGCAAATGAAGCTGTTGCCGCGTCTTTGAGGGCTGCGGTAAATCATTGCTATGGGTCTATACCTAATCTATACCTCAGTCTTTTATCACGGTGAATCTCCTACAACGAACTTAGGAAGATCCAAATCCCAGACCTGTACATTGGAAAGGACAGCTCAGAATTCCATCAGGCACCTTTTTCATTGTAGATTAATAGTTTGTGGTTATCTGGGGTACCTTAGGCAATGCCAGCCTGTCAAAATACTTCAGAAAAATATACTATATTTTTAAGCAGATGTCGCAAGTTCGTGTAATTTGTCCTCCCGGGCTCCAACTTTTTGTTCTTCTCTTGCTTTCTTTATGTTCTACGTTTGGACCTCTTCTTTGGCTGAAGCGGAGCGAGGCCTTGTACACAATTATCTAGCAGTGCGCGCCAACGGCCGCCGTGGAAGGATTATATTTGCGATTCATTCTGACCTCAAGTTGCACCCCCCTGTCCCCTCGTACTTACCTCCAATCACTCGCCACCGGATGCTGCCTGCATCGGATGACCCATTGCGTCTCTCTTAAGGAAACCTTTGAAGCGAATTGTGATCCCTATATCTTCTAGAGCGAAACCGCTCTCCAATAAGGTAGGGCTCATGCCAAGCATCCAGACAAACTCGCTCTGCGTCCAGAAGATCAAACTAAAGATTCCGGTATTTAACATGGTTATCTCTCCGAGAGAACCAGAACCCAACACAACGACCAAGGCATGGCTTGAGGTGCACGACGTCATGTCAATCAACCCCATATTTGAGCTGCTCAACGGTCTTGATGAGGCCGCAATGGATAGAGTGAAGGTCTTCGGAGCAGTCACCGTGGTCTTGAAGTTCGGGATATACTCTCCCTGACTCACACGACACTGGAATTTCTGCAGTATCAATGGCTTGCTCTTTGTTCCACTAGGAGTGCTGATCGGCAATGGGGCTCGTAGTTTTCGTCGCTGTGGGATAGATAAACGGCAAAGGGCAAGGATATCAGTTATTGAGGATGAAAGGTGTGTCCATATTTCTTTCCTTTCCTTTATGATCTTTCAAGCTTTCACAAGCATGCTGAAGGCCCTTCACCCAGCTACATAGTTTACGTCTCGATAACCTGCTTGTCAGCTCCGGATCCAGGAAGGAGGCTTTGAATACGGTGAGCGCTGGCAACAATTAAGAGTTGGTGTCATGGCTCCTATATTGATTTTGATTATGGCTCGCAGACGATAATCTCGGCCCTCTTTCGAGGATATGCACCCATTACATAATTAAAACATTACTGCCCCACCCTGTGCACCAAAGCCAGGCTTTATCCAACAACTGGGCCCCCTCCCCTCAATTGTCTCCTTGCCCTTGTTCGATTGTACATGTTAAACAGCTCGACGCGAAACAACAGTGTACTGACTATCTATCTGCCTTGACTCTCCTGTGTCAAGTACTGCCCCCGACAGCACAAAGGATATAAGGTCACCTTGCAAATGGTTATGACAGTTCCCCAGACTATTCATGAACAGCAATATATCGAAGGCAAGGCATGAACAGGCCCTAAATAGACTGGCCAGAGAAAGAGACTCCGGCTACCGTAACGTGGGCCACGTCCAGAAGACTTAGGGCCACTAAAGGCCACAAACTTGCATTTACCACATACGAAGCCTATTGTTTCTTCTTTTGGCCTGCAGGACATTATCTGGGGGTTGGAAATGCTTAAATTTGGGCGTGCGGCTGAGGACTTGTGTTTCTTTCCTCTTGTCACCTATGAATCCCCGTAAACGCGAAAGGTCCCCTGAAGAACAGGTTACGTCGACCGAGCAGTCTGAAGAGCCTCTGGTTGACCCGCCTGAAGGAAGATACATATCAGATACGGCCACTCAATCCTCGACATAGATCTCAACATGCGGCTTCCGTACCTGGAGAAAAATCCTCTACACACAAATTCCACAGCAACGCGTAAACCGCAGTTCTATGATAGACACATTGCAGAAGATCTCCGCCTCAAGAAGATGGCTTTCCTGGACAAAACTTTCTTTGAAATCCTGTCCAAAATATGCGACCAATACGTCAAACAGCTTTCGAAATACAAGCAGTCAAAGTATATCTTATCCTCTTATCGTGGCATCAGGCTTCCTTCGCAAGACAACATCTTCGACGAAACGTCTCTTGTGGCCTATTGCCAAGTATTAAATATGCACTTCTCAAAATAGCATCTGCCCTCCTTTTCGAACGAAGTGGATCCCTGTTCTCGATGTATCAACGGAAGCTGAGGAAGCCGCATCGGCTGATGCAGCAGCAGATTCCTACTTGTTTACCCGTTGGAGTTTGCGTCGTTTCTTATCTTCCGAAGATAAACCAGGATTCGACCTTGTCCGCAAATACGACTTGCAGATTCCTATAAATTGGGAATATAAGAACTTGGGCTTTGGATCTGAAATATTCTCTGCTCTCCGGACTCAAGGAGGAGATTTCCATTGGACTACTTGTCAGGAGAGGTCTGGGCGACACGATGCCACTTCCAGGTGTCGAAATCACAACCACAGAACAGAAGGAAGGTTGACTGTGACCGGCCGACCAACTGGCCCAGATTCACAGTCTACTGTAAAAATTATCAACAGCTCCACGGTCAGCACCGTTCCGGACGACGAAGGTAGGTCTTCCAAACGCCTCCGGAAAGACACGAATTCTGCCGCCGAACGCAAGGTACAATTCATCCTGCAACAGGTATGTTAGTTTTTCTTATCGTACGTTTCATGCTTACTAGGATCACTAGGCTTGGACGTCGGCTGTTGTCCGAGACGCCTCTTTCATAATTATAAGCACCGGCAACGAGGAATGTATTGCTATACGGCACCGAGAAACCCAAAGGCTGCTTATTTCGCCACCGATCCGGCCAAGCGACAAGACGGGACTTGCCTACGTTAAGGTTTGTGTGGGTTTGTTCATTGTTGCCTATCAAGACGCTGTGGATCGCGCACGACAACTGGATTCCGATCATCTTTCGCCATATGCTCAAGCTCTACTTCGTTTGAGAATTGACAATAGGCCTGCTTTACCAAATGCATCTGCATCTGGTTTGTTCGAAAGGCACCCTGTTTCATCCAAGATATTACCTCTCGAATCGGTACGACACCCACTTTACTCTTGAGCAATTGGCTATCTAACTAGATGATCATGGACCTTGCATCTGTAGTACTTTCTGCAACTGTTGACTCAATCTCGCCGTTTTGACCTCCGCCTGCATGGACGTGAACTGGCTACCACGCAGTACAATCGAAATACCTGGACATTCACTCGTCACGGATCTGGAAATATGACCGCAAATTCCTCGGGCTCGGCTCATATGAACGGCGATATCGTTTTCCTTGATATCGACCGCCTCTTTAACAAGACAAGCCGGGTTTGGAAGGTCTACTTCGGAGTCACGTCTGCCGCTGACAACAGAACGGACTATTTCCCAAGACCTCTGGTTTTGAAATTGGCTCGCGACGCTAATGAAGTGGCTGACTTGAAGACCGAATACGAGTGGTATGGACGTCTCAACGATGCGGGTGTTACGAGCATTTTGAAATGCTACGGCATGTTTTCTTGTCAAGTGAATGCGCACGAGGAACAATATTGTCTGTTACTTGAGGATGGTGGGGTTCCAATTTCGAACCGTTTGGGAATGACACGCTTGGTGCACACAAGCAAGCATAGGTACGTGAATTAGTCTACTCGCCGGAGCTCAACTAATTTATTGAACATTAAAGCAATCTCTATGAAGAAGCAGTGATGGATGTGCATAAGAACAACTTTGCGCACAAAAGAATCAAAGAGGACCATATGCTTATGGATGTCAACCGAGGGAAAGCTACTTTAATAAGCCTGAAGAGTTGTACACAACTAAATGAAGCCGTTGCGGCGTCCTTGAGGGCTACAGACATCATTGCCACGGGTTTATGTCTGGGTCTTTTATCGCAAGGCGGATCTCATACAACGAACCCTGCGCGGAGCTCCGGCATTGGAGAGAGTGGTCACTCACAAGTGCCATCAGGCTTTTTTGGCGTTGTAGACTAATTGAACAAGGTTGTCTGGATACGCCCGCGTGTCAAAATATCCCAGAATATATAAAATCTAGATAATAATACAGCTACAGATCAGAGACCACTGCTTGTGCCACTAAACTATAGCATTTCAATGTTGATCTTGAATAAACACTGATCCGCCGTGGGATAATTATGCATTATGGCCTTCAATTGTGTATAATGTTATGCATGCTCCGTCCTCTCGTACTTGTCTTCAATGACTACCCGACGAAAGCTTCCTGCAGATGACCCGTTCGCGTCTCTTTTTAAGGAAACCTTCGAAGCAAATTATGATCCTTATATCTTCCAGAGCGAAACCGCTCTCCATTATCTTATGCCCCCGTCGTCTCCTATCTCGTTCTATGACCGCCATATGCATCCCACCTTACCCTAAAGTGCATTGTATATCAGCCATCCATTGTTTCTCATCTTTCGAAGACTTGCAATCATGCCATTGAAGAGTTTCTAGATGGTGGCCATAGGTTCTCACAAACAAACTACACATTCTTCCTAACCCCAGAAAGCGAACTACTTCGCGATGCTCATACGACGACCATACACTATCGTGAATTTGCAGCTAACTTATGCGCTGCATATTCATACAAGCTCGCTCTTCACCCTGGTCGCGAAAACTGGAGGACACCTTTCGATTTTGTGGAGGATCTATCGGGCAGTGGATTACTCTTCACAACCGAGGCGTGGCTTGCTGTAACCAGGAGGCTTAGAGAACGACCTGAGCTCATGGACGGTCTTAACGAGACGTTGGAGAAAAAGATCCAAGATCTTTCTCGACAATATCCTCGGCTTGCGACTTGGCATATGTTCGCCATGACAGATACGGCCACAGGAATGTTCCAGACATTGACGCAGGACGCGTCTTTTACTTGGGAGATGTGTCGTACTCTAGGATATAGGACAATGTCTCCTGCAATTCGTCCTCCAGACGCTCATAAGGGCCTCGTGCCTGCCAGGGTTCCGAAACGGTCAAGGGCTTGCGTCGGAACAAGTGCCACAGTGAAGGTTGCCAAAACTGTCACGGTACCCAGAAGACCCTTGCAGTCCAAACAATATCGGCCAGAATTTCGTCATTACATTCAGCACGTAGGTCCGTTCCCGAAGTCGTGATTAAGGAGATCTAACGACTCGCCAGGCTTGGGCTACCGCTACTACGCACGATTCAACATTCATGATTTTTCAATGTGGCCGTTACGAGCGCATTGGTTTCCGCCATCGGGCCTCCCAGACCTTGTACTTATCTGGTTTAATTGACCCTATCAATATGGAGGACCCATCGTATCGGAAACTGCATATTGGACTCCACACTGCCATTGTTCAGGATGCACTCGAACGACTGGAGTTCCCGAATTCAGGAACAACTCATAAACGTTCGACCGACCACGTCGACAAAGTAGAACTACTCAATCACAGACAACCGGAATCTACCCCTGCCGATGAAGTTGATGATATAGAGGTGAATATCTTCTTCCGTTATTCCAGCTCTATTGTTGACAATTGCAAGAGATTTACGACCAAATCGCCAAGCGAGATTTAATACTCGTCACACTTGACTACGGGGCATTTTGTTCACCTGCACCCTCTTCTTTTCTCCGAATTGGTCCTTCCTGTGTCCCAGGTCACGCGGAACTCAAAAGATACCCCAAGCAGACGCGTTTCAGTGTTCAAGAGTACGTCTCGATTGTCCTAAAGGAACCTCTCGGTCGAGGCGCTGTAGGCGTCGTCCATCCCGCTGCTGTTACGCTGACCTTGAAATCCGGCCAAGTCGTGAAACGCAACATGGTCATTAAGTTTGCGTTCACCAAGGAGCAGGAGAAGAAAATATTCCATGAATTTCGTATCTATGGCGAACTTTCCTTCAAGAAAGGCCTTGAGGGCATTGTGACTGTGCATGGGATGTTCAGAGATCCTGAATCTGGTATTGTCGGTATGCTGATGAATGAGGCTGGTCAGAGTCTTCGTCAACGTGAAATTGAACGTGGTGGCGACGGCCGACAGGTGACAGGCTCCCCTGAGGAAAAGTGATTTTTTCTCCTCGTTCTTTTCTAAAATTTCGGTACTGATACATACCCAAAGG